>WSTH01000625.1:0-20807 GCA_019616345.1 Ceratobasidium sp. 395
TATCGGATTCTCGCCACCGCTCGCAAGGTGTCTGGGTCCGTTGATGTACGGCCTTACCTTGGTGGTTTGGCTATCATCGTCGAGAGCGCCGCGATTTACACAACCGCCTTGGTGGCGTATTTGATCATTTTCTTGATGAAATCGAATATACAGGTGCGCATTTACCCAAACTTTTTCGGCCCATGTTAACGATCTGTCTACGGATAGTACATTGTGTTCTGTGCTCTTTGTCCTCTCATCGTATGTACCCCTCTCCTACGCCTGTAACATAACTCACACGTCCCTTGCCGTTAGGGAATTGTACCCACTCTGATTATAGTCCGGGTCGGGCTGGGCCTTACATGTGCTTCTCAAGCAGATATTGAAGACCCACCAGCCGCCTTTCAGCCTCCGACATACTATATCACACCTGCATCATCCACCGCACCCGTATTCCCCACTCCACCTATACCCTCATACCACTCATCATGGTCCAGATTGATACAAACACAACAAATCTCCAGCTCACCCGAAGAACTAGATATAGTTCATCTACAGCTGAGATATTCAGACGGGAGCACTAGTCGGGGAGTTACTTCAGACGACGTTTCAAAACATAGTTTGACATCACTCGGACTAGAGGCGACAAAAACTACCGACACAAAATAAGGAATCGGAGACTTGACTTGTATCTGTAAGCTCTCATATCGAACTTGTATCCAAAAGGTTACTAACTAAAACCTAGTTTATGCACAGTTTGGAATTTGGATCATTCGACGATTGAAAATCGCCAGGAACGGAATTTATTTGTTCATATGTTTGGCATTCACTTTGGGATCTACGCACGCATGTATCATATCACACCCATACACTACTCACGGCTTAATTAAGCTGTTTCTTGGATTGTCTCAATGTAAATTGATATGACTTTATAGACCCTTTATCCCGAATTGTTGTAGGACGAATGGGTTACTTTGAAACGCTCCGAGTGTAAGACCGCATTGTCTTGTAGCTAAGAATGAGTGCCCGTTTGCTTGGTCGTGACTGAGGTAGAGTGTTCAATAGTATGTTTGCGCTGAAAGCTACGCCAAGGAATTGTTGAAAACATAGAAAAAGTATATACAGCAGGCCCGTTCCAGGCTTAGCACCTAGGTTTGATTCAGGACATGATGGTGGAAGCAACCGTTGGTGCCAGAACCTTTTCCCCATCTGATGGCCCTGAGCTGTGAGTCTATGGGCTCTGAAATTAACGATGTGTCGGCCTCCGGAACTATAAAGGTGAGCTAGGGACGGTCAGGTGGTCCAGTCTTGTTTTTTTCCTCCCGTCTTCAGTGCCTAGGTGTTCAACAGCTACCCCACATTCTTTTCCGGTCGCTCTCTTTTCTGCCTTCCCGAAACACTAGTTTTTAGTTGCGATACCCCATGATGAAGCTCCTTGCTGTTGCTCTCCTTGCTCTTTCAACTATAGTCTCTGCGAGTACCCCGAAGCACAAGCACAAGCGTGCAAGTACATGCAAAAATCCCGTCGTACATGTCGAATGGCGCTCTCTCACTCAAGCTCAGCGCGACTCGTTCCATAAGGCAGTCAAATGTCTCCAAACTAAGCCCAGTAATGTAAAGGGGACATTTGAGTTTGATCGTTACCCCAAGGTGCATGTCGACGTATTTGACAAAGGTGAGCAGTTTTCTATTGCTACTCTGCTGATACAGCGTGATATCTAAGTATGGCTTTCTTTAGTTCACTACGTAGCGCAATTCTTGCCCTGGCACCGCTGGTTCCTATATCAGCGTCGTCTTGATCTTATGGATTGCGGATATAACGGACCGACCCCGTAAGGCTAATATTTCAGCTTGCTAGGGCCGGAAAACTAAGACGCAACGTGCAGGTATTGGGACTGGACCATTGACTCTGGCAAGCTCGCCACCTCAAAAATCTGGGACCCCAAGACCGGCTTTGGTGGTAATGGGAACACTCGCACCAGTTCACACTGTGTCGAAAATGGGCCGTATGCCAATCTGAAGGTACGAGATGACGATTCATAATAGACCTTCCGATCCATCCGCTGACTTGGGGTATTAGTTCAAATACCCAAACTCTCACTGTTTGGCGCGCCAATTCAACAACGGGGGCGTCCGAGGCAATTCGCCTGGCAAAATGTTGGGCTCACAATACTCGGCAGGAACGATCAAGCAAATCCTCGAAAATAATAACTATATCGACTTCTCGACAGATATTGAGGAAATACCCCATGACACTATCCACAATGTCGTCGCGGGTGATATGGCGGCTGCGTTCTCTCCCAATGATGCACTGGTGAGTGGTTGGGCTCGGTCACTTTTTTTGCTAGCTTATCCTGGCCTAGTTCTTCCTGCATCACCAAAACGTTGATCGCCTCTGGACCAAGTGGCAAGGACGCGGAGCTCGCCTCCGGGAGTACGCCGGTAATACAATTCAGGGACAATCACCGACAGATGGCTCAGAATATCCACTCGCCAAGCTCAACGATACTATGGTCATGAAAGGTATTCGTGGTCTCCCTGACAAGCGTGTCGCGGATGTGATGGACACTATGTCTGGTGCGCTGTGCTACAAAGTATGTCTCATTTCTCTCGTTGCGCCTCACGGCTGATCGTTTCGGCGTAGTACGACAAGTAGATCAAGTCGTATCACCTGTGGCTTGTGGCGATATATGGGCGCGTAACGTTTGGGTACTGGGATTTGTTTTTATCTTATCGGGGACAATCTCGATGCTTTCTTGTTTTGGACTTCAGTTTTGCCCGATTCTAGCCTAGTATGGGTGGCTTGTGTGGCTGTAAGCATGTAACACATGGCTACTAGCTAGCATATATGCGGAGTTCCGTTGATCACAGATCGTCTTTGTGGTGATAAACTACCCTGGGCTTCATGCCCAGCGACAAGACCCAGCGACTTGCCAACGCTAAAACACTACTGTGCAGAAAAGGATTGCTCCTACACCGCCGCAACTAGCTCCTAGGACGCCTTGTCCATAGCAAGTTGCCCAGCTGACGATCTGCATTGACAATGCTCCATTGAAATGCTAAAAACTTCACCGTGAAATCCGCATATATGCATCCAAGACGGTGAGCTCCGTATTATAAACACCAACTATGACATTACAACATACTCAACGTCCAGATACCCACACAATCTTCGAATGTAAACAAAAGCCGCGCCATTTTCCGCTGCTTACACTAGCGTACACGTGACATCCCAAAAAACAACGATAAAAGCATCATGCGAAAACAAAAAAAGAAAGAAACTATGTCCAACTAAAACCGAGGATAATCAGATTCTACCGCCACACGCCCCCTCATCTGCTTCATATCCTCCTCATATTCCGCCTTGACCCTCTTCCTCCGCTCAGCGTTGTCCCTCGCGCGTGTAAGCCATCCCCACCAGCCTGCAGTCTTTTCTTCCATCTCCGGTGTACCGTATCCAGCCTCTCTGCGCGCACCCGCTCCTTCCCATTCTCCCCCAGTCCCGTCCGAGTGTAACATGCCACCAAAGAACCCGCGCCGTGGACGATCCTGATCGACAGACCGCCGGTCTCCAAACGCGGAGCGAGGTCGCTCTCCGAAGCTACTCCGTGGACGTTCACGCTCGCCGAAACCAGAAATAGGTCGGTTTTCGTAGTTGGATCGAGGTTGACCGAATGTACTGCGTGGAGGGTCGTTGAAATTTGTCCTCGGAGGTGCATTGAAGGTTGTTCGAGGGGGGTCATTGAAGGTGTTTTTAGGAGGGTCGTTTGCGGTATTTTTCGGGGGATCGTTTGTTCTAAATCCAAAATCGCTTCTGAGGTCGGCAAAAATTGGTCGCGGAGGCGGCGGTTTACCGCCGAAAGTTGTTTTTGGAGGTTCACTAAACGTTGGCTTTGGAGGTTCGTTAAACGTTGGCCTGGGGGGCTCCCCAAATGTCCTCGCCCCAATCCCCGCCTGTGGTCCCGGTGGTCCCGGCGGACGACCCGCAAATGATCCCTCCACATCAGTATTCCCCGACCTTGGCCGCTCCCGCTTCTCAAACGCCCCTCGCTCTTGCATTGCTCGCTTGTAGCCGGGCCGTCGGAAGCAGTTGTTTCGGTGGGCAAAGTACATCAGGCCAATGAACCATAGCAGAGCAACGATCCCGCCCAGCGTTCCTCCAATAATCGCCCCAAGGTTAGGCGTCCGTGAGACAGCAGAACCACCAGACGACGGTGACGACGCCGTAGCTGGCGACGAAGAAACCGACGACATAGTAGGGAACCTTGGCGTAGTGGTGGTGGTGAGTGAAGTACTAGTCGGAAAGGTGTTCGTTGGGGTAGTGAGCGGGATGGTAGCTTGCGAAGAGCCTGATGGTCCGATGACAACGAGGCGCGAAGTAGAGTTTTGGGACATTCACAACGCAACACGTGAAGGACAGGGTCTGCTCGCGTAACAGCCGAGCGAAGAATTGTAGATAGCCGTTGGAACGCAAGTCACGAGGCGGGATAGTAAAGCGCGCTGCCCGGTACAAAACCAGCCGGAGAGCCAGTAAGAAAGCGAGAAGTCGCCGTAGAATGATAAAATGCGCAAGAAGATCGGCGTAATGACGCAAGTAGATTCCTGTATGAACGCCAGTGTGAGAAAATAAGATTTGTGAGCTTGATGAGGGTTATATTTCGAGAGCGATGACGATGGTGGTACGCAGCCAACCGCGCTTGCAGGGGAGAAAAGCAGACAGCGTTCGCGGTTCAACACGTGCCTCCCCCGCAATTCGGTACCGACCCTACATGGGTAAGCCGATGTCAGTCGGTGACAGACAAGACACGGACAAGACATCGGTACACAAAATGTCAAAATAAAAGGCCACAGGGAAGGACGATCATTCAGGGACGAGGGAGCTTGTACATCAGGGAGGGGTTTGAATTTTAATGCAACGAGGCATGATGTGAACTATAAAAGTTTGACAATTGAATGCGGACGTACTGAAACAGGTAAATCAAGGGTCTCGCGCTTGGGTATCTGTAAGTGATGCGAACAAGTCAGCACTCAACTCGACTGGTTTGTTTGTGCGGGCTCGACGATGAATCCCAGAATTGCTCCATTCTCGTTCTGGTGCCTATATAACCTCGATGGCTACGTAATTCAACGCGCTGCGAGATAATTTAATGGCTTGATCGACGACGGGTAGTCGACTACGTCAATCGGGACTGCATCGTCCATGCGTTCAACCATCCACGCTCAAACCACCGTGGTTCACCCGGCGACCCAATGCCCCCATCAACCAACCCCAAACCAAAATAATTCCACGACTCACGTAGTTCTAGACCTAAGTACCTCCCTCTTATCGATGATATTTCTCTCGGATAAGGTGCTAACTCGAAGGAATTTGGTAGTTGGCGGGTGTAGAACGTGTGAACAAGAGTAGGGAGGCAAGAAAAACGAGTGACGGGCAAGTTGGGTGACTGGCTGGGCAACTAACAGCAAAGCTTTCAGATGCCGTCACCTCAGCGATATAACGAGAATTGCAGAAGCCGCAGCAGGGCTGGTGCTGGGGAGAAAGAGTTTCTTGCTCTTGGTCGCTGCCCACTCTGAAAAACACCATGATAAGGTTCTTCCGGTGTGGAGAGTTCAGGTTCGCATTTGCAAATTTCAGACATAGGGCCACGTGGTTCCTAGCTTGGCGGGACCTGTTTATGTGATGTGCCTGAAAATGCGTGTAGATGTAGCCACAAGGAAGAAAAAACAGAGATACTCAAGGAGGCGCCGCCTCTATTAATCGCGTATTTATAGGACTGAGCTCACCAAGAATATCCGGGTAAGCGCAGAAAATCAGGACACTTGGAAATATCATGGATCGTGCTCGAGTACCAAATTCAGAATACTCACTTTGTTGACCGTCATATTTATACTAATCTGGTATACTAGTATGATATTAGAGGTCTTACATGCATTTCGGGCGGTTTACAGCGCTCAGGTCTTATCAGCAAGCCAGCGTTACACCAATCTAGGTTTCAAATAATGTCCAGAGTATTTCGCTTCGCAGAAAATCCACGAGACATAACGCATACAGTGAACCCATTCCGTCATATACGCCCATAGACTCCATATTAAACGGCATCGTCTCGTTATGCTTGCGTTACGGCTAGGCTCTTGTCACTTCGGCTCGTTCTCGGCCTGCGCTAAGGGATTCGGCAAATTAGGGTGTTGTACAAGCCCCGGTAACGCATGACATACTGCGCATGGCTATAGCTGGGCAAATAGTTCTGTAGCTTCTTTTCGCGTTTGTGAGACAACGACTCAGAAAGCTCAAGTTACCAGTTCGGTTTCAGCAGCTGGTCACGTGATCGTCTGGATTGTTGGGCGGGATTTATTTACATTGCGTGCCTGAGGAGCTGGGTGTATGCGCACAGGTTTGGCCAATCAAAACCTCAAACGCTGAATAGCCTGTGCTCCGCTATGATCAAAATTGTATTTTCAGCAGAGCCAAATCCAAAAATAATCGAGATATGCGCGGAACATCAGTGTATCCTTAGGGTGCATGGGAATGACAGGCTGTACAATAAATGTTCATATCAATTGGTATGTATGTAGAGGTAACACGGTGGTGTATAGATATGTATCTAGATGAATGACATGCAGCTAGGATAAAGAGTGTCTCAACTGTGAGCCAGGAAATACGCGGGTCGGTTTTGTAGAAGAGTAGGGTAGGTATAAGATGGAGGAGGGAGGAGAAGGGAAGAGGACGATGCAAAAATGTACGAGTGAGATCGATGCCAGAAGAACACGGACAGAAAAATAAAACACCAAGACAAAAGTCCGTACAGTGGTCTCCAAGAACCCAAAAAAGAACAAGGCATATGGAGTAAAACACAGTACGCGTAGCTATCGATCACAAAAATTTTGAGTCCTTCCAAAAATCAAACACAAAAAGAGATATCACCATAACCCATAGATCAAGGCTCTAAAAAAACCTCCAACTCAGTGTCCAGCACCTTCACTACTCCCACCAGCCCTCCTCCACGCCGGCCTCCCCCACTCGCCAGGACCCTCCTCAAGCCCATCAGCTCGCGCCCGAACCTCCCTCATATCCTGCCTATACATCCTCTGCACCGCCCGATCCCCAGCTCCCTTTTTCCACATCCACCGGGATACGATCCCAAGCGCAACAAGCGCCGCCACACCTCCGATCGCGGCCCCGGCGATCTTTCCACTCGGATTGGTCGTCGTCGTGGCCGTTTGAGGTTGGTTCGCGCCTTCGGGGGCTGGGAGCGCTGTGAGAGATGCGCTGGTTGTGTGTGTTGTTGTTGTGGGTGTGTTGGTTGGATTTGGTTGATTGGGGTTGGATGGGTCTGTGAGAGTGAATATGGGCGGGGATTCCGTTAGAGTTCCGATTAACGTTCCTGTGTCTGTACTCGGGCCTGGAGTGCCGGTTCCGCTTGACAGCGTCTCGACGTAGCTCGAGAATGTTCCGCTGAGGACTGTGCTTGCAGACGAAGACGGAGGGACTGTCGTTGGGCTAGCACTTGGTTCCGGGCTCGTGACAACGCTAGTGATGGTTGTAGAGGGTAGAATGAGGGTCTCGGTGTAGTAAGAGAATGTGTTTGTCGAGGACGTTGGTTCTGGGGCAGAGGTTGTTTCCGGTTCTGTTGTTGGAACAGGTGCTGGTGTTGGCGTATCCGTTGGAGCCGGGGTCGGGGTAGTAGTAGGGGTAGCCGAAGTAATCGGCGCGCTCGACGCGACTGGTGTGCTCGAAGGAGGAGGCCTACTAGAGGGTGTCGGGGTTTTATCTGGAGGAGCGGTATAGATCTCGGTAATCGTTACGGTTGGCCTAACCCGGGACGACGTTGACTGGACGGAATTGCTCGATCCTACAACTCCTGAGCTCGACGAGGGTGCATTAGATGTGGATGGAGCTGTACTGGAGCTAGCCGGTGGAGCACTCGAAGCAACTGCAGCTGTGCTCGAGGCAGCCAGGGTTGTACTTGAGGTTGCCGGAGGCCTACCAGAGGTCGCTGGAGGCGCGCTAGAAGTGGCCGGAGCCTGGCTGGATGTAGTGATGGGCGCCACGCTGGAAGACGAGGAAGAGGAAGGCTCAGAGATGGCAGCGACGGAAGGAGTGTGGGAGCTAGAGTGCGAGGGCGTCACAGACGGCGATGCTGGGGTGGTTGAAGGAGCGGTGGATGTAGTTGGTGCTGGGGTCGTGGATGGGGGTATAGTAGACTCGACCTGTTTGGATGAGGGAAGAGAAGAGATTGAAGGGGTAGAAGAAGAAACAGGTGAAGTGGTGGAGGTAGATATGGTGATTGGCGTAGTTGTAGACAACGATATAGGAGTAGCGACATGTGAAGGCGACGGGATCGAAGTAGACGAGGGCGGGACCAAAATTGAAGATGTAGAAGACGGGATCAAAATTGAATTAGAAGACTCGAATGGTAAGCTTGTTGAACTCGTAGGCGGAGGTACAGTATTCGTCACCTTTGTCGTCTCAACACCCGAGCCTATCAAATCCATAATATTTCTCGATCAGCCAAACCGCCCCAGATCAAAATAGTACCCGGACGCGACTCACCCGTCACAGTAACGATATACGGAAGATACGTAGTACCCGAGCTCGTATGTGAGAGAGCGTAGGAGACATTGCCCGAGGGCGCCGGGAGACACGTCGGGGCAACATACGAAGCTGTTCCCGTCCCGGACCCAGACGCCGTGCTCGCTACAGGGACTGTTGAGCAAGGCGGGAGCGAAGACATGCCAGACATTGTGTGGGATGAACAGATCTGGAAGGGTAATGGTGGTGGTAGAGGTTAGCCAGCTGGTGATCTTCGTCGTCAACGAACGTACCCGGGTGGCTTCAGGTGACTAGGCCGACGCGGGGAATCTCTGGGACCAGACGGGATAATAAAGCTCGGACCGTCGGAAGACGCTGGCTGCGGACGAGGTGGAGGCTGGTGGAAGAAACGTGAACGGGTCAGCCGCCTGGGGGTGATATTATTATCGGGGAGAAGTCCAGGGTACAATCCAGGTTCAGGTTCGCCTCAAAACAGGACAAACCACCACCGTACAGTCTCGGAACGTCATACACACCTCTTATTTTCTTCCAACTATCGTCGTTGCAAAGAAGGGGGAGAAAGAAAACACCCTTGTGCAGTTGGAAGGCGCATAGATGTACGTTGCGAGCTGGCAGGCTGAGGCATATGCTCTCCGCTCGCGTACGAACCGAAGAAGGCCCGGGAAGCCCAGGCGATCATGCAGCCAAAAAACCGAGGGCCTTCTTCTCCGCATGGGTCCTGAGGCTGGGCAGTTCCACTCCCAAATGAATCCGTTCGTGTACTATTCATTCGCGTACGCCGCGTCGTCCATGGCACTGTCTCACACGCCCACGATACTGGCCGGCATGCCCGCTTTGTTCGGCATGACAACGTTCCATATATAGGTATTATCTAGGCTGGAATGTTGGCTGCGCGTAAGTACTTCACTGGTCAGGACGGTTGCAGAACTTTTAGTCTGAGAAATTCCTCGAATGAACCTGATCGTGCAACCCTCGACTAGCGTCGGGAATTGTTGTTGCGATCAATCATCGCGGTCATGTGATGCGCTCTTTTCTTATTGGAAACTCACGTGATACGCTCCGCAGCAGTCTGGAACTTCCAGGCGTTCAGCTTGTCTTCCACCCCGTTGTCTCGTGGATTGTCCTTGCGCCTCCCTGTTCGAAAACATGGTCTAGGGCATCACCCGCTTAGGCTCCAAGATCGACAGTGGTATTCCTGTCTTGAGCGTCGGTCAGGACGCTGGCGGTTGATCAAGAACGCTCGGTCTTGAAACTCCCTCAAAAACTAGTCTGCATTCGACTCCCACATTTTTGTATTCTACACTGCTTGCTTTGTATCTCAGCTCTATTCGTCGCCAACACTAACAGTATACGATCTAACTTGTTATCTTGTGAATTGCTCCACGCAATACAGTAAAAAGCACATAATTCAATAATTTTGTTCGGGGCTTGGCGTCAATGTCAACTTCACGGCTATCCCCAATCCCCTGCGCGTCAATTTTTTTGCGACACCCCCTCAAACCCTGGTCGTTAAAAGTATCAGGGCGCTTGATCGACGTGGTATTTCATTGTGCGTACGTCATAACCACCTTGCTCGCGAGGATACTCCCCTGGCAAGTGATTTCAGGGCTAGCCCTCAGCTCGTTGACGGGTCGGTTCGTAACGGGATAGGATGCGTGTATTGTATGTATGTGGCTCGTCACTAGCGGGCCTCGCATATGTAGGGACAGAGAAGTTATTCAAGTTCGACTTGAGCAATATGCGCTGTCCTAGGGTGGACACGTCCCCCTGCGGTACATATCGAAATCTTATATTCATTTAGCGGTGGTTTTTGCCTCGCGAATCCAATCATGGATGGGTCACTATCAAGATTCACAACGAAAGTCAGACTTCCAGATTGCACAAACGCCTGATAAGCGACAGATATGCTTTTGGCCGTCCCACATCGCTAAACCGATCAAGTCTTCCGCCCACGCGTTCTGCCCCTATTCACTTGCCACGCGGTGTGGATCCGCCACCTTGGCAAGTGGCCACCGGACCTCATCCTATATAGAGCTGACTTAAGACGAACAACGCCGTCGAACAATGAGGTAAAGATTGAAGACGAGAGATGGTCTCGACGATCCTTCTCGTACTAGTGCACGGGTAATTCTCGGGTCCAAAATTCCTGCTTTGGGATATGAAAATCTACAAATCGAAACTTAGACGCTTGCCATTCAGTCAAGAAAGCTGGTCCAACTCGGGGCGCCAGAGGGCCAAAGACAGGGGCTTGGATTTAGGGGCAACAAGCGGATAGCGTGCGTATTCATTCGTATTCCCGAGGTAAGAAGAAGCTTGACAAGCTATACGGTGTTTACGGTGCTTGATTTCAAGGGATGTGCGATCATAACCTTGATAAGTCACTTGAAGATAGAATCGATTTCGTCTCCACTAATCAAAAATTCTACCGGCCGAAAACGCTGATATCGAGGACCAGGTATAAGGTAAATTACCAGCTATAGGAGCGTGGCACCGGCGCGGAATTGCTTGGGAATTACAGACCACTTGGTTCGCAACGTTCGTCTTCGTGTGGGCTCACAACAGCGATAAGCAATCTGTCCAATCCATTATGTTGGTCAGCAAAGCGCTATCGACCGGGCCGTCAACATAGATCAAGTTGCTGGTGTTCTAGTACGCACCTGAGCGGACCCACGTTCCTTATAGTTTGGATAGGATGTATAGACCATAACGCATACAGGCAATGTCAGGTGGCCACCCGGGGGATTAAATCCGGTACGGTAAAGGTGCCTCCCTTTTGTCAGCTGTCACAACGATATAACTAAGCGCCTTTCGACCAATCACAACAACCAAACGTAGTCCAGACGTGCAAGAGTCGTGCAAGACACTCTGAGGTCACAAGGTGGAATAGTTGGGCTCACACGGCTGTCATGTGTTGGCAGCGTAAATCCCTTGTCCACCAGCTTGGTCGACAGATACCTTTACGTGTGTATCGCACTCGATCCTAAGGTTAGGGAACATCTTAACCTGTAAATAAACAATGACATTCCTTTCTATCGAGACTGTATTAATATGCCCTGGATCAATGCAACTCCTGGAGCGCGCGAATGTCCGGAAACTGATCGGGAAGTTGCAAGGAGCTACCTTGGGAGACCCACCGGGGTAGCAGATACTAAAACCCCGGGATGGTGCTGGGATGGTCATACGTATACGAGACTATACACAGTTTTTAATACCCTAGATCGAAATAGGTATACATGCTACAAATCTGCCACGAATCCTCGCACTCAGGCCTCACGCGCCTTTCTGTCAAATATGTCACACCTCGGCTGCTTTGCTAGGTTAGCTCCTCGCGTCTTGGGGTAAATGAAAATGTTTAGGCAATAGCCGAACTAGTGAAACCCTTTCATGGAGTTGTCATAGTATTATATATGCGTAGCGGTAGAGCCCCCTTGCGCTTTCCGAACCCCCCTTGCCCCCCTACCCTTGTAGTTAACCTATCCCCCTTGTGACGTGTTCGCCCTCTGGGCTTGCCAGTTATCCAGACATATAATGGCTAATATAACTATTTTTCCCGTACTTCGATCGTCGCGGCATCACTTCACCTCGCTCACCCTCGCTCGGTCTCACAACATCCCCTCTATCATCCCCTCTGTCCAATGGAGCAGAGACCAATTTTCAAGCCCCAAAAGTAGCTTCCATACACGATACATCAGGAGATATTTCATGGTCTCATTCGGCCTCGTCGCAAAATGATTATTGCTGAAAGTACCGGATACGTATCAACCGCCCATCAGCCCAGCCCCGCCGCACTTCTCCTTTTTTGTTCTACACCTGACCTCGCGCTTCCTTGGGCCGCGACTGTGAGTATTCGAACAATCAGTGCTACTAGCTCACGGACGTTAATTACTTAGTCTAACTGCCGACAATTTATTTGGTTTTAGCAGTCCCTTGAGCTCACGTCATCCAAATAGGCCTCTGCATAACACCCCCGAGCCCTTGTCCGTTTAATCCAAGAAGGGCGCTATCCCGCTCATCGTGCTCATAAAATGGCTCAAAATCGTCTTCACAAATCTCTATATGGACATCCAGACGTAGGCTTTGCTGGCGATGGCCCCGATATTGGTCAAAACGACGAACAAGAGCTACCTGATCATGGAGGACAGGCTGGCCAGGGTATTCAACCATTACCTGAAGCAAATGATTTTGGAGGGGTACATGACAATCAGCTGGGCGGAATGGCTGAAGACGGAGGGTGTATGTGGTTTCAGCTACATATACTGTGGTCGCTGTCACTGATCATTCAACCAGCACCCCCGGTGGCCGAACGCGTCGCCGGTTTCCTTCGATGGATTATCCTGCTCGTCTGCGCTGCCATCTACTTTCTGAGCGGACGCTTTTCTGATGCATTTCGCAATTTGTGGGCTGGCGCGAATGGATCGGAATAGGGCAGGGGTACTATAGGCTGGTTATATGAATAAATGTATGTGTTTTTGCCACCCTACGTCTATGCTTATGCTTTTGGCTGACCTGGAGTATGCGGAGTAGCACTTCACCATACTAGCAGTATCCGATTCACTTACTCTCGACAGCGATGACACCTTCCCGCGGGTTGGGTCTTGAATCAACTGCAGAGCAATATTACCTATCACAGACAGGCCAAAAGTTTCGAACTTTCACTTCTTCTACAATTCAGCTGGGCTTGGTGAAGCTTGGAGGTTACTAGAGCCCTAGCAGCCGGTTGTCTACAGTTTGTTCAAGTACCCCACAATCCTTTGCTATGCTATACACATGCTCCCCAACTTATGCGGTCACGCAACCCCGAGGTTCATTTCGGTCGTTTATGAATAAAACGATGACCAGCCAACTAGGTGTGGTAGTTCTGATACCTTCATGTTTTACCGCTACTGCTCTCCCTCGGGCTGTATCGCTAAAGGAGAAAGTTGACGCAGTGCTTTAGCGCCAGGGGAATCAGGTGACAAAATTACTCTAACTCTTTCACTAGATTCGGCATAAGGTTGTTCTCCACTAAGGGACAGGTGGTAATACTTTGAATCTAAACTATGAGATATGATGCGCGAGGTTGGGGGCGTCGTGACCGTGCGGCTACGATGAATAAGGGAGCAAGGTCAGGAGGAAGAACCCCCCAGAATTGAATGCATACACGTGGACTATATACGGCCGGAAGATGCACGTAATTAACCTATATTCGGCCGCCGCGTAACGTCATGATACACGTCTGAAACGCCTGGTAAACATACAAATAACGAGTGATGATGGAGCCGGATACAATAATTACGAAATTAAGCTAAACACCATCACCCAGAGTATATGCTACTGCGGCCACTTGTAACTATTAATTGCACTTAAGACGTGGGTATCGTAACGAGCGCCGATCTACACAGCCACTGCCTGAGCGTCAAACTCCACCTTGTCCATATGCGTCTCAAACCGGTTCTTTGTATTTCGGCCGGGTATGACTTTTGTTCCCCGCACTCCCGACGTGATTGCGCTGGGTCAAATACACTAGTCCGTATACCGGCGCTTTTAGAAAATCAATTATTTATATCAACGACCGCGCATATCACACCGCGTTGATTTATTTAATTGGCGAGGATATGATCTTAGTTATCAACCTCTAGCAAGCAAGGTGCATACGCCCGGTCACGGGCGCTTATCGATTACCGCACCCTGTCAAGAAAGACACCTCTTGTTGATTAACTCATGCACCTCCACAAACTCCGGTCCTTCGCTTAAATTTAAGCCGTTTCGAGACCAGAGGCAAGTGATTTATTGTAGCTGACGCTCGATTTGAAGCGAGATCAGCAATGCCTTAGACTTCAGCCCTCTAGCTTTTTCCACCCACGCCCTAGGATCGTAATCTATGCTCTGGTTGAAACCTAGAAGGAAACTTCACAACAGGCTGAGTACGCATACATTTCCAGACTTCACATCACTGTATTGTATTACGTTCTCAAATACCATGCTTCCCAGCGTGTATGGCTCCCGTCAAAATGCCTATACTTGGCCTAGAACTCCCTCCGCTTGGCGCTACCCGATAAGTATAACGATGGCAAGGATATCGGAATAAGCCTGATAGTATTCACGTGATAGATCACCCTGATCATCAAGCGCCAACTTCGTTCATCCAGTCGACCACTTCTCAAGGATCGACGGATACCATACTTGAGATACTGTACGCACGCTTAATGAACCCACATGTCACGTCACAAATTGACGTGGTTGTGGGTCAAATCCAGGTTTGAACTGTCACGTTTTAGACCAGGTGGTTAGGTTCAAACCAAGCTGTCACAGGGATGGCTTCGAATGTTGATCAGTAAATGCGGTCTACACTAATGAAATGTCATTGTCAGAATAAGCCCGGTGGGTGAGTAAGCATTCTGTCACGCCACAAATTCCGGCCTGTGGTTAACCCAAATCTCATTTTTCTGTCACGCGGCGCGGGCGCCGTGTGGGTTCATTTAGCGTGCGTACAGTAATACTCCCGAAGTCCAGTGTTGCGCGGATTATGTCCGGAGATAAAAGCTCGCCCCTTAAGTAGAACTTGATAGGAGCTTGATCGCTCGCCACCTGGAGAATGGCTTACTGCGATTAGAGCGCCGGCGATGCCCTGCAAGTGCTTAGTCGAATGCTTGTAGCCTCAGCGACTTAACGGAGATCTCGGACTCTTGTCAAATCAGAACTTGAATCATGTGCTCATCGACTTAAAGGTATGCTGCCTTAAGGTCACCGCCCACCACATGCGTGACGCATGGTTTACACGCTCAGGTACTCCCCCCAAGTGCAGCGTAGCCGCCCTACCCAACAATACATGGACTGTACCTACAATAATAAACGCACCTGCTCAGTATCCATCAAGGTTTGATTAGCGATCAAGGATATTTACATGATAAGAAGCGTCTATGATCGATCAAAATCCAGACCCCAAACTCCAAAACAACCTAATACCAAGCCGCATGGACGTTTAATAATCAAACTGAGCTTACGATGTCCACGGGTTTAAGGAAAGACGGATTTATACAAGTGTGCTTGACGCTCTGCCTGAAAACCTAAAACAGGTAGTCCAATTGTCTGGTTGACGGTTACCCCTATTTTGAGGGTATGGGGTGTCCTCTACTTTGGTACGCGTCAAGCTTGAGTTGATTTAGGGTAACGCGAGCTTGGCTTCGAGACAATGAAAGAATTTCTCCCGTGAATCAAGATGCCACCAGAATTCTAAAAGAGCTGATTGTCGCATGGGCCACCACATAACTCTATTTTACAGGTACTCTAGACGTATATATACCACCAACGGCCTTCCGGGATTCGCATTTATTGACTTCAGCGTGCAATGATACGCATATATTGTTCTATCAAGGTATTTCAAATTGAGATATCAGAGCAAAAGCAAACGTGTCTTGCACGCTAAGCGCTATATCAGGCACTGTGTAGCTGATTTGTCACATGAGCGGATGTCCACAAATCCCACTCGTCAAGAACCATGTACTATTAGTAGGCGTCTGCGCTCAATGGGAAATCCAATACCAAAGTCCGGACAGAGCTGCAGGGTGCTTGATGATCGGGCCAAGGTCGCGTTATCCATTTGGTTGAGCACAGATGGACTCATGCCGAAACAGCGCGTACAACTGCTTATCTAGAATAAGTTGACCAAATGTTTGGTTAACTAGTGCTCTTATGCCGCCAGGGCATGTCTCGACAACCTCCTGGATCTGTTTACGGGCGGGCTCAACCCTGAAATGTACAAGTCTCGGAAACCGCTAACCTGGCGACAGAGAATCAAAGTTTTCAGCGATTACACGCAATTGTACCGCGAATAACTAGACGTTCGAACCCGCCAGCCATTTTGAGCTGACCAGTATGGTATACCACTCGTCAGACTCAAACTTAACCTCGGCGATTTGTATATGCCACTCCAAGGGAACGGTCCGTCACAGGTGTTTCCACACTTCTACTAGTGAAGCGTTTCTCCCTGTTGGATTACTACAGTACCTGATACTTGAGAAGAAGGTTAGACGTTGGAGGTTGCCGGGCTTACTAGAACCTTGGCTTGTGAAAGTACAGAGTACTATATAGCTACGTGTTGACCAGAGCCGCAGGGTATTTCCCATCCCCCTTAGTCCTTCTTCTCCCCCTCATGACTTATGTAGCACTCAAATTACTAGTGTATACGTGGTCTCGGCGCAGAAAGTGGATTTAGCATTGCTTTGTACACGCTCAGCAATTGCTTAAATATGTTCACGCTCACCATGTCCGCTCACGTCCAAACCGTACGCCCCTCTCACGCGTCTGTTAATACGCATGGTAGAGCCTATGGCTGGCTCGACATGCTATAAATCATGCTACGCATTGCGTATGCTGCGTTGGCGCATGTGGCATGTAGTCAAAAATGACGCCGACAACTTACGCCACCTCATCCGTCACACGTGTACTCAACCTGGCTCTTATGGCTCTAGATCGGTACGAGGTCTGTAAATTTGCTCTTGGTGCCCCTCGATGCTGCGTTTTTGCTAACTGCTTTCACTATTTTGGAAGCTCTGGCTCTGGCTAAAAGCTGGTTGACACTGCAACGGTGACCACTGGCTACATCTCTTTCCACCAGAAAAGCTATTCAAACACCCCAAGACCATGGACAACCACCCCCTCAATACTTCGCTTTACGGCAATCCTCTCATCTCTGTCATCTCCGATGAAGGAGAGGCTGAAGTAGCTGCTGGGCCAGTGGCTCAAGCCCTGTCGGGTGTAGTACACAACAATCATGGCGAACCCACCCAGCTTAACCAAGCTGAGAGCCACCAAAGTGGCCAAAACTCTCTTCCAACCAGAGAGGATAGTCGACGGGGAAAGCAGGTTTGTAAGTCATCTTGACCGCTTCTAGTCTCTCCGCTGATGAATCTTGCCGAATAGTCAAAAGCGTGATTAGGCTGCTGCAATGGGCTCGCTCACTACCCGTCATGCTTGGGTCGATCATGGCTAAAGGCATAAAGCTTGTGGCATGCTCCTGCCTTGGTAGTCAGCGTAACGCCCAAGGATAAGGTGGAGTCATTTACCGATCAACTTGTTCGTACGTACATGTCTACCATCTTAGTATTACCATGCTGTCCATAGCTAATCTGTTTGCCTCGTATAGCTAAGCTCCATTCGGGTGGGAACTCCCCTCAGGTCTCGTGCTCTAGCTAGCCTTTGACGAGCCAACTTCGAGCGGCTGAAGTTTACTAATACTAAATGTCATTTTTCTTGGGTTGTGTTTGTGCTATCTTTCAACTTGGTTATACGAATGAAGTCTATGCTAATCAAAGCTTTTCTCCTTCGCCGGGCACCACTCTCTATGTTAATTTTCTAAGAGGCTCTCAATATGTTGTGAAATAACACGTTTGCGGCAGCCTTTGCTGAAACCTTTGCCGAGATGTCGCTCGGTATTCTGTATTGAGAGTGTACGATAGGCAGATGTGTCGTTAAAAGTGTACACTGAACACTACCATGCGGCTCTCGTGTTACAATACTTAAGAGACATAGTGAGTGATTGTGGGACGTCTGTTTCTAGTATAAAATCCCCGCTACGTCGGCTAGCCTGGTGTCACTAGGGTATGCACCTTGATTTTACGGCACTATAACCGATTCTCCTTCCTACTTCTTCGGCATCACCAAACCAAACTAGGTCGCTTCTCGTGACCCCTTTCCACCTTCCGCCCATTTATCAGGGACTTTCTGGTATGGTCGCTTATTGGGTTAATCGCATTCTCGGGACGATTGTTCAAATAGAGTGCTATCTCGTCCGTCAGCTGCAATGTCACCTTTTCATTGCGACATTGTAACACTAGCAAGTAGGTGTACTGTCACTCTAGCACATCCAAATCTAGGAGCATAGTAGTAGTAGACAACCCCCCGATCGCAGCAGCATTGAAAGTACAAGCAGAAGCCATGTTAGTCTATCTAATAGCTAAATATATCAATGGAGCATGTTTAACACCTGCCCCAAAACCCCGACGTGCATGGCCCCGTTCAACGCTCAGTGTCACGCTGTCACTCTCATGGCACATCAGATGAGGGCCTAGTTCACGGGGCAACTCAAGACTACAAGCTGATCAGATAACATCACAAGCAGAATGACGTGAGGCCGCAAACTTTCAAACAGTAGCCTACCCATTTATTATCTTCATGCTTGGGTATACGAGTCAAAGCTCTGCGACGTATCAAATAAGTTGGCTCTGCCTGTTTTTAGTCCTATAGTAGACGTTTTGTGTATCTGATACTAGGATTTCGTGGGGTGCTTCACGCTATTGATCTGTTTCAACTGAGTTGATTCGAGTAGCTGTATGCTCGGACATTCGCACTCAATCATCGGTTGGGCAAATGACCGGATGCATAATGGCTCGTATCAGGTGATAGATACCCAGAAACACACGAAAATTTTGCTCTAAGACTGATTGATATCGTACACTAAGCTGTCCAATCGTCGCTGCCCGCGTACGTCCCCTTGAAGTTCAACCACTCACCGATTTTTTAGTGTCTACAAGTCTGCCCGATGAGTTAAGGTTATTCCCGGAGTCGATCGCTTCTAACCCAAGATCCATTGACGAGTCTGACCCGCCAGAGGGCGGCCTTGTGAACATGGTAACAAGCTTCGTCTAGCTGAGTGTTACATAACCGGAAAATAGCAATATTTTTAGCCGTGGACTTATGGTGTAGGTTTGAAAATCCATTCTGAGACGATCAAGAGGATGACGCATACTGAGGGAAGTGATCTGTGATCTGGCTTTTGGTGCGCTGCTCCGGAAACCCTAAAAGACTGTGACCCGGAAGCCTAATATCTATAGCAACCCAGACCTAGCCAACCGCTCAGCGCTAAATGCTGCAGTATTCTATGTCACGTGACTTCGGACTTGCGCCACAGCCCACCGTTTGGTCGTGTTCAACTCGGTTAATCCTTTATATTTATCAATGGATCCATTTGAAGTACGAATGCAATTTCTTGGTCTACTACGGAAGCTCAACGCGTAAGTTCACACTCTACAGTTATAGGGACGAGTGAGTTTCACATTATTGGTGGCATTGGACGTGCTCTAATCGATCAATAATGCGGACGTCAAAAGCAAATACTGATATGCTCTCAGGTCGCAACAATCTATTCAAAAGATCGTCGGATATGCTTTGAAACATTTCACTCGTTGTGGAGAGGATTTGTGGGATTGTGTGATGGAAGAATGCCAAAAGGTATGATTGGCTTCTATCCTATCTTTTACGGTTTGTGTTGTCCGATTAAACTTATGTTTAGGGCTCCTTGAATACAAGAATGAATATTCTACACCTACTTGATAACTTGTGCGAGACGGCTCTCCTTCACCAGACAGGAGTATCGATACCTTCCTCGCAAGCGCCCTACATTGATTATGTCACGCGCGATTTAGACAAAATTGTAGAGTTTGTTGTGCCGAATTCTCGAGATGGACTAATCAATTTCCAAAGCGCGAGGCAGGCAAGTAAATGAATCTGACAAGCCTTTTTGTCGACTTACTGATGATACCCAGATCCTCGAGTCATGGCAAACGAAGCGAGTGCTAGACCCTATTGCCGTGTCGAACGTAGTCGAGGCATTGGACATCAAGAAAAGCACGCAAGTAGTCAATCCACTAGTGACCTTGCTTATAGTCGATACTTATGCTCTCGATTTGCTCACAGTTTAAACGACATTCCACCAACTCGCTCAATCAACTCGGCGTCTGAAAGGGATGAAATATTTAAGAGGATCGAAGAAGACCGAGAACGGGTGGGATCACTTGTCATACCGGCGTTGTTCGATTCCACTGACATGTCATTCTCAGCACAAACTACTTCGACAGCGGCGTTGGAATGTCCCAACCCGTGTTGGCCAGCCTTATGTGCCTCGTCTGGCTTCAGCAGTTCCAACTACACGACTTCTTCCTCAAAATCCCACACCTACATCTCCAACCTCACCTATCGCCATGTCTGCTCATCTGTCCTCACCTATTGTCCCGACTAGCAATCTCGATCCAAGCCTCTCGCCTACTACAGGGTCAATGCCTCCGCCCCCACCCAAGCACCTTCCCCCTCGACACGCGCTCCGTAAATCATATACTGAAGCACAACGTGAACGGCAGAGGCAGCGCAGCAGGACTGGAGGAGAAGATGCGCAGGAAACGGCGTTGGACATTGAGTTTGAGCAAGCATGGGAGACTACGAGTGACTGGAACGAGGACGACGTTGATGCTGTCACCGAGGAATGGGGTCTATGTTGGGGAGAGGAAGGATGTGAGGACAACGG
>WSTH01000626.1:0-20802 GCA_019616345.1 Ceratobasidium sp. 395
CTCGCGGTCACCAACCACATTGTGTCCCAAGTTCCCACTGTGTCTCCAGACTTGTAGTAGAATCGGAGGGCAGATACGATCCCCCCATGCCCATGAAACAAGTGTGTGAGATGTCCTCGCCTGAGATCGTGTATTTTGACGATACCGTCTGCAGATCCAGAAGCTAGAATCGAGGAGGTTGGGTCGATCGTGCAGACATGAACAGGGGCGTCGTGCGCACGAGAGATGTGTCGGCTTGGGTGGATTTTAGTAGAAGAGGTGGTTGTGGGGGCAGGCAACGTGTAAAGCCGGAGAGAAAGCGAAGTCGTGAAAAGTGCGAGGTGTGTGCTATTTGGTGAAGCCACCAGAGAGGTTACCGAGGATCCATCCTAATTGATATAAGTATAAGGCTCTATGTTTAGCTAGAAACTCACCGTCTGAAAATGGCCAGTCGTTAAGCCAGTTTTTAGGCTCGTGCTCCGCGCCTCATCATGTACACATCCCACCAGAGTTTGGCCATCGTGCGCATAGGTGATGGGGCCGGCAGTGAAAACAGGGCCTATTTCTCGCGCTTGCTTGAAGCTATAGTATGTTTGTAAGCTGTGCAGCTGTTGGTTTCAGAGCTGCCCGGTCGCTCACCTGGTCTTGGACATCGTGAGCCATGTGATCCAAAATTTGGTCGCCGAAGGTCACGTGATACGTGATTGAACCAAACAATGCGCGCCGTTTGAGTTCGCAAAAAGAAAGTTGCATCAAAGGACTTTTGTATTAGGTCGTGGGCCCATACAGAGATACGAATATCCCTTGAGTTCCCCTTCTTCATTGTCGGTCAATCACCTGATGAAACCGATGGCAATAGTGCGGGGCGGCCCCAGTGTTAGCGGACGGAGCCGGCCTCCTCGCCTAATATCATCAGAGCAAGTACACGTAACTCTTAGTGTCACTCCAAACTGCGCTTAACTGACAACTTGTGTAGTAATACTCTACCCTATAGCTTGAAAGCTTGGTACGACTATTCCAGAATTGCCTCACACGTTTCAGCTCGTAAACAAGCTTCTTTCTCAATGTCGCTACAATGGTCTAAGTATCATGCGTTACTGGAGGATTAGTTGAGCTCCCAAAGGATGATTGGATCTCTATGCACTAATAGCTTACAGCAATGCCGGCCCATTCCTGGACAAGTGCAAGGCTTGCCACCGAGCACAAAGCTCCGAGTGCTAGGACCCAATGGCCCATGCGGGATATTAGATCTTATTCCTCCTCTGTCGTATTGACCTTTGCTCCGGTACATAAATACCCCAGCGTCTTTGAGTTAGAGCGCCATCTCCGTTCAGTTTCTTCACTTCTTCACTTCTTCACTTCAGCCTAAACCACTATGCCTACCCCGTATCGCAAGTTTGATCAAGAGTTCGTGAGCCCGGACTGGTTCAACAAGAGTATGTCCCGAATCCTCGGTGGTTACCTGAAAGAGTTCGAGGCTCTGAAGATCAAGTTGAATATAATAGCGATTGTGAGCCATTCCTGCTTCGATTAATACATCCTTTGCTTATTCGTGACCACTTTCTAGCTGGCTGATGCTTACGAGAAGGTGTACAA
Organism: Ceratobasidium sp. 395; assembly: GCA_019616345.1. Lineage (NCBI taxonomy): Eukaryota > Fungi > Basidiomycota > Agaricomycetes > Cantharellales > Ceratobasidiaceae > Ceratobasidium > Ceratobasidium sp. 395. The sequence continues at coordinate 1,576 of WSTH01000626.1, forward strand.
ACACGAATATTGCATGCACCAATACTTGCAGAAAGCCCGCCCAGACGAGCCAATACATCCTGATCCAGGATTTGTGAGGGACGGTTATAAGCGTGCCTTGAGGGAACTGCTTACTCTACTCTATGATCCTACTCAGCCGGATGCAAACAATCCAGCTGTTGTAGCCTTACGAAAGCGAATAGTGAGTTTGTATACATTGATCAGCAAATGCAGCGACTGACAGTTCGGCATCGTTTTTTAGACCTCTATGTTCAATCTGAAACTCAAAGCGTTGGATGATGAGTACATTAGTCGCAAGGCTTATTACAAGTGCTCTTGATGGTTATCTTGTGTAGCCGGATGTTTCGGCTAGTGCAATTGCAATAATTTTCTGAAGTTCACTTGTTATGTCGGATCGTTGTGGTGTGAAATCATTTTTTTGACTTATTTTCTTGACTCTTATTATTGATGATACCGGTAGAGTTTCAAAGATTGGGTATTGTCCAAGAAATTAATCATTTAGTCACCCAGTCTTTTGGCTATAGGAAGACTTGTCTGCCAACGTCCCAGTCTAAGTTAGTAGGTCCAACGTTTGCGTCGAGTTTACAGAGGCCACAGATATTAATAGGCAAGCTGGAGTTGAAAGTAAGAAATAACTTGGCCACTATTTGGTCCCGTGTCACCTGAAGTCCGCTGATACGAAGAAGCCCGGACGACTGGTGGTCGAGAGACATCATAGGGGTAATGTTGACAATTTAAGAGCGAGTGGGACAGCTAGAGTTACAACATGATTGGAGGAAGCTAGGGTCAACTCCTTGCCACTTATGTCACGGGTGTGCGACTAAACACCCTGAATTATTGTGAGCGTGGCTAGAGGTGGCTGGCGGAACATGGTCACGTGACTCTGAGCTCCTCTTCGCTCCGCCGGTTACGACACCTCAAGTTCCAGATAACACAAACATTTACTCATTCAATACAGTTGTTCATAAGGTTATAAGTAGCTTCTGTCGATTCGCTTGCTGAGTTTGGCTGAGTTTGGCCACTTGCGTAGCGGCTCTAAGCAAGCAGTTTACATCCTCTATCGTCTGAAACAGCTACGGTTGACTTGATTGTCCCAGTTTCCCATTACTAGAGTACAAGAAAGGCTATGTGATTTTCGTGTGACTAATTTTGACCGCTACCAAGCGCCTTAAGCATATACATGTCTTCGCGCAGATGTTCCCGTGCTCGTCCGTCCACCAATCGTGCCGTACCCATCTGCATGATCCTAATATGGACCTGTTTGAAGGTGTCACACAGATTGTTAGTGCTTGAAAAGGCAAATCTCACGTCTAGAGGAATCTCGGTGATCTCTCCTTTCAGTAAGGGTATTGTTACTTGATCGTTCAAATCGTTCAAGCCAATGGCCAATCGCTCCAGCTGAAATTTCGCGGATGTTACATGCTTCATGGCCGCTTCGCGGTAGTCGAGTATACGTTTCAGGAGCTCAGTATGAGACTCAAATACTCCTATCGACGCTGAAAGAAGGATCAATGACATGCTTCAACGGGCTGTTAGCTGACTTACCACTATTCCCACCCAGGGTCGTCCATAGCTTGCTTAGCTATTTTTATATTTTTACCGAGTTAGCCGTTCCAAATGCTGGTGTCTATGCATTGAAATGACGTACTACTTCTTGCTTATCCGCTTTGATTTTCGCATCGTCCATAGTGATTATTTCGTGAATCACAGAGAGTTGCTCGTCCAACCTGTCCAACCCCCGCATATTCGCTGCGGCTTCGACAGATAGCTCCATGACAGTCGACTTCATTCTTTCAATCGCCTTGAACCACATGACCTTTACTTCTTTGTGTTAAAACTGCGGGGCCTGAGCTGAAAGAAGTCGAGGCCAGGACAGGGACTCTTTGGGTTTGGCTGCGCTCTCGAGTAGTCCGATTGCGTACTCGTTCGTCGCGATGGTTTGGTCGACTACGCTTCCAACCCGACTGCCAAACTTTTGCAAGCTTCGGCCGATAATGCGAGCATCTTCGACAAATTCTCCAAGATTCTTTACAAGAAGATCTTTGGAGGCTAAAGAGCTAAGCTTGACGCGGGTAATCCTACATGGCATCGAGATTAGTGTATCCATTGATTACATTTGTGCACTCACAGATCCCGAACGGCCCCTTCCGAGCGCTTAATATCAATCGCGGCCACCAAAGTATCGGTTGACCTCTCCATTGCACCGTAAAGATGGGACTGTAATTTTACGAGACCCGGAAAGTCTGGCCAGAAGACCTCATGAGATTGGCAGGACGAGAATTGATTCGAGATAATAGGCACTAGGCAAATATATTGCGGTTTTATGCCGGTATTAGCTAGCCAAGTCGCTGATGAGCCACTCGATATGGCTATCCACACAAAGGTTGACCTGTAATTCAACCCCTGGCTCAGCTTGATGATCAAGGATGCTGGAGTACACTAACCTAGGATTTTTACAACAATTAAGCGCACGCCGAAGGCCGTGCTGAGCGGCATCTTTGGCGCATTTGACTAGTAGCCTGGTCATGTCATCCCATCGTCGCCACAAAGACCTCCCACTCCTGGGAGTTGATGCAGCCCCCTGAGTTGGCGCTTCAATCACTTCTGGACGTGGGCCGATATTATTCATATTCTGCGGATTGTCGTTTAGTGCAGCTAGTAATTGAACCATTATTGGACCAGAGCGCAAGCGCGAATGAAGGTTCAGGTAAAGGGTGTGGGGGGCGTATTAGGGCTGGTAGTGTTTTCCAGTTTGGTCGTGCAGGGTAGTTGGGCGGTCTATAAGCTACGCGGGTGCGTTTAAGGAGCCGATGTTGGTAGTGGCTACTAAGCCCCATGAGGCGCTCTTATGTAATTACGTGCTGCGATCAGGGTTCGGGCTGATTGGTCTTTGTTCTTGCTGATCGTTTGCGAGCCTCCATGTCGCTGTGGCTTACCCTCCCCTTCTCCTTTTCGCTTTTGGCTCTCGGCTTGGTTTAAAGCTATTTGTAAGCCTTTTCATAGCAAAACTCTCCTCGCGATCTGTACCAGAATCTGTAAATCATTTCAGGCTACAAGCGCCGGTGTTTTGCTAGGTGGTGGGATTGAGTATAGCTGCCTAGCGCCACTTATCTATTTGAGTCCTATAGACGGGCAACGTATTTTGTCGTTTATACCTAGGAATACATCACATACAACTAATCAAATTTTACGAGACATTCATTACACATGTTGATCTGGGATATTCAAGGTCAAGAAAGCCAATGTAGCCAGTTCCAATACAAGCACTCCTTTTGGTTAGCTTCGAGTGCTGCGCAACCTCCCACGCGTATACTGAGCCTCGCGCTCACGCTCTCGCGCACGCCCTTCTACTAATCGCGCAGTTCCTTTCTGTAGTATGCCTATATGCATCTGGTAGAATGCGAGTATGTGAATCCATAATTGCTAGTAATTGTAACCACTTACATCTAGCGGAAGTCCTATCGCTTTAGCGAGTAACGGTGCAGTCACTTGCTCATTTAGCTCGTTCAAGTCGAGATCAATTCGTCTGAGCTGAAACAACGCGTCGTGTACGTGATCCACTGCCATTTTACGGTAGTCCGTGACTCCCTTCAAAAGTTGGGTGTGTGAGTCGAACACAGCAAGTTCTCCTAATTTAGCTGTTATGTAGGTGTCCGGGCGTAATTAAAATATAAGTGCTCGCCTTTGTTTCCGCCAAGTGTCGTCCAAAGGCTACCCAACTACGTTCAAGTTTAGCCTTTTACCACTGAGCAGACGAATTGGATGTCTCAGCGTACCGTTTCTGCTCTATCTGTCAGGACCTTGTTGTCTGCCCTGGCTACGATTTGATGAATCACGGTCAACTCGTTATCCAAGTCGTTCAGCGCCTGCTCGTTCGCCATGGCCTCGTCGATCAACTTCTGCACAGTCGACTTCATCTGCTCTGTAGCTTCGAACCAAGCCGACTTGATGTCCGAATTCCGGAATGCTGGAGCTCGAAGGGAACGGAGGGTGAGTGGTGGAGTCTTCTCATCTTCAGCCATGCTCTCCAGCATCTCGATCATATATTCGTTCATTGCAATTGTCTGGTCGACCGCGCTCCCGACGTGTCCCGCAAATTTCTGCAAATTTCGACCGGTTGTGCTTGCATTTTTGACGAATTTTTTGAGATTTTTGGTGAGACTATCCTTTGTAACTAGTGAACTAAGCTGCACAAGGGTCGTGCTACGATAGGGAATATTAATAGCTGCGGCAACCAAGCTAGGACATGATGATGGACTTACAGATCCCGGACTGCTATCTCAGAGTGTTTGAGATCGATAGCGACTGCTAATGTGTTGGTCGATTTCTCCATCGCACCCTGAAGTTGGGACTGTAGAGTCACCAGTTTTCGGAAATCAGGCGTGAAAGACTCTTCTGGTTCACAGCCTAAGAACCTGGCCGGGGTAACTGGTATAATTTGGCAAAGACTTTCGCGTTCGAAGGTCTCAAAGAAGTCTACTGTCGGAGATATAGCTGAGAAAACCAAGCAGGCAGAGAGTAGCCACAACCTGGAATAAAATCTAGAGATTGGTTTAAGCATCTCATGTAGCGGAACGAAGAGTCTTACAGAACATTATGGAATTTGCGGAGTCTCACGAGCATAGCACGCCGCAAAGCGGCTCTAATACCCTCATCGTGCGGGAGGCCAAAGTCTTGATGTTGTATTAAGTTGAGCGCATTAGGCTGTATGGGGTCGGCTGCTGCCTGCATGTTCGACTCGTGCGATATCACGAAGGAGATCGATGTGCCAGACGAGGCTCAAAGTGATAGTAGCAAGGGGGATTGGATGGTGGTGGAAAGCCTGAGCTTGTGGCGGTGGCTCAACAATGAGGTCTATGGTTACGTAATATGCATCAGATATGTCTCGGCCACAGGCTTGTTCGATCGGTTACAGGGATGGCAAAGCCATAGATGGCTTGTATGATATCTAAAAGCCTACAGGTGGCTTATCCGAGGAATCAACAACGTCTCCATTGGTGGCGGTGATATCCAAAAGCAAAAAGGAAAGGTACATATTCTTCGGAGCGCGCAAGTACTACTCGCCCTCATGCGGGGTATTAGGCCGGGAGATTGACGTTGACCCGTCATAGATGATACCTTAAAGACGATAACACCAAATCCAAGGTATTTAATTGTACCAGCGCGGGCTGTGTTTAGTACAGCGCAACGGCGGTTTTCCACAACCCAGCAGTGCGCATATAACCCCGCTGGCTTCGCTACATATGTTTTCACATGGTAAAGTTCACGCATTCCTCAAGGATCAGCATTATCGGCATATTTTGAAAAGGCAGCAATTCATTGCAAGATATTGATATGTTCATTGCCGTAGGACATGGCGGACCCAAAAGACAGCCACATACACCAGCAATTGACAGGCGAGGAGTCCAAGCCACAAACAGGATCGCAAAGCTCGGAGAAGAAACTCGTACATACGAGACATCATATCAAAGCTCCAAAAGAGACAGACAGCCAAGGGTTCGTTGTTATTGGCATGCATATATGCTTGGCGATCTGGGAGCTGTACTAGTGCAAGCTCCTCGAGACCATGTACACTGTAAGCATCCACCTACACCTCCGCATGTTAGCCGACCGGAATTGCGCCGCTGCGCGCTTGGGAGCCATGATTCAACCAGAGCACGGGCGCAAATAACAGTTCAGATAGAAGGTGTGGGCGTGGTACAAGAACTAGCAGTACTGCCTGTCAGTTCGGTCGCGCAGACTAGCCAGTTGAGTGATCTATGATCAGCTACACAGGATACGTTTAGAGGGCCAATTCTGGTGGTAGCTACGCACACGGCGCGCTCTTATGTAATTCAACGTGCCGATTAGCCTTTGCTCTTGCTTGGCCACTTAAGCCTCCAGCGTCAACCGCTTGATCTGTACTGGAATTTATAATTTCGGGCTACAGGCGCTGGGCTTCCATAGCGTTTTGTTTACAACTGGTACACTTCATGACTGAGAAAGAGAAGAAATTCATCGTCACAGCACTTATCTAAGGGCTTTCGTCGCCGAGTAGCTTTCGCATATACTGGTCCTCACGTTCACGTTCTCGTACTCGTGCTTCCATAAGTCTCGTTGTGCCCTCCTGCATCACCTTTATATGTTGCTGGTAGAAGAATAATGCATTAGGTTGGCAAGCGCTTGGTACGACGGCACCTCACCTCTAGCGGTATCTCAAATGCCTCCTTTTGGAGCATAGGGACCGCAATTTGATCGTTCAGATCCTCTAGCTGTCCATCGATTTGTTCAAGATGCGTAAGAGCTCCAACAACATGATCCATGGCCGCTTGACGATACGCGAAGAGGTCTTTCAGGAGCTGGCCGTGGGACCCGAAGTGTGCTAGTTTTGCTAACAAAAGGTTATGTAGACGTGTGTACATGTGTAACTTTGCCTACCCTTGTTTCCTCCAAGTTTTGTCCACACCCTGCTAAGCTATTTCGGATTGTCAATTCCGTTTAACACCGGCAGCGGTAGAATGGGCTACTCACCATCTCTTCTTTATCGCTCTCAGTCTGGTGATCTTCTGTCGCAAGCATCGTGTGGATCACGTCGAGTTCGTTCTTCAGGATGTCCAACGCCCGTAGGTTTGCCGAAGCTTCCGAAATAAGTTTCTGAATGGTTGACTTCGTCTGCCCAGTCATCCTATACCACGTTGTCGTTATGTCCTTTCTACGATTCCAACCCTTTTCGGCCGCCTCGAGCGACTTGATAGCGTATTTATTAGTTACGATAGTCTCGTCGACCGCCATCCCAACCCGACCGCCAAACTTTTGCAAACTTCGGCCAGTGTTCCGGGCGTCCCTAGTAAAAACCTCAAAACTTTCAGACAAATCGTCTCTTGAGACTAGCGAGCTGAGCCCAATCAATGTCTTGCTATAATACTTCGTGTCAGAATGCGAAAAGATCCAAAGGATTATAGATCTCACAGGTCTCGAACGGCCACCTCTGTTTGCTTCATATTAGCCGCCGCCATCAAGGTGTGAGTTGATCTCTCCATCGCCCGCTGAAGTTGAGATTGTACGACTACAAATCGGCGAAAATCGGGAAAGAATGGCTCTTGCTGACAGTTCGGAAGCTGGCTGGAAAGAACAGGTAGCTGACAGACCCGCCCTCTGATGGCTGAGCCAGCAAGCAAGCCTACTACCACGCTACATAGTCCTAGCCAGAGGTGAGCTAGCTGCAGGAGTCTCCTATGTATCATACATCAGTTCAATTAATAACGCGAAGGAAGTCACGCTCACGTAAATTTAATACCCATCCTCCACAAGGCCATACCGTGAGTGGATGGAAACCCTGGCGCTCCTGGGGTAGCTAAAATGCAGGCCGGCTTATTTTCAGACGCTCTAGACGGGTACGAATTGTTTTGATATTGCGAAAAAGCTTGAGGTTTCCCGGGTTCAACTTCATCAAATCCTGCAGAACGGCAAGCGACTGGAGTTTTGGCTGCCTCAAAATAGTCAACTTGCGGGATCGTTTCCACCATAGCGGGGATGTGGGACCGTAGTTGAATGGAAGCGATTTTGTAGTTCGATGCGGCGCAAAGGTGGTGGAAATGACCGTCCAAGAGTGTTGATCGCCCGGTCTGATTGTGGCTAAGGTTGAGTTGGCGCGGGGCATTGATTAGCGCCAACCACCTGATCTCTGCAGTAATTTGCAATCTTGGGGGTACAAGCGCCGAGGTTTCAATAATGCGAGAATAAAATAAGCTTAGCAGGCAAGTTGTTTGCACCTTTGTGATAAGCTCGCTGGGCAATATTCAGCGCTATATCATGTACAACTGGGTGACATAATTCTATCGGAGTTTCATATGCCATTTGGCGAATCCCCTGTGCTTGTTCTCCAGCCGAGAAAAGCCATCGATGGCCGAGCAACGACCGCTAAACTACTCGGCTCTATTGAATTTGTCTCAAATCTTGCCTAACAGATTTCAACCGACACCTCTTATATGCGCCCAATCCTTGAGGGAGGTTCGAATATTCAAATGCCCGAACACAAAGCCTAAGTTAACATTCAATACACTAAGATCTAGCAAGTCAATACAGTCAGTTTCAATTCACAACTCTTTTGTTGGTTGGTTTTGAGTGCTACGCAATCTTCCATACGTGTACTAAGCCTCGCGCCCACGCTCTCGCGCACGCCCTTCCCGTAGCCGCGCAGTTCCTTGTTGTATCACACCTATATGCAACTTATAGAATACGAACATGTGAGTCCGTGATTGCTATTAATTTCAATCACTTACATCTAGAGGGACTCCTGTTGCTTTATTGAGTAACAGCGTGGCCACTTGCTCATTTAGCTCGTTCAAGTTGATATTCATTCGTCTGAGCTGAAACAATGCGTCGTGTACGTGATCCACTGCCATTTTACGGTAGTCCGTGACTCCCTTCAAGAGTTGGGCGTGCGAGTTGAACGTAGGATGTTCTCCTAGTTTAGCTATTATGCGGATATTCGGCGTAAACAATGAACAAGAGTGCTTGCCTTTGTTCCTGCTAAATATTGTCCACAGGCTGCCCAACTATGTTTGGGTTATGGTATTATTTATCACTAAGCAGACAGATTGGATGTCTCAGCGCACCGTTTCGACTGTGTCTATCGTGGTCTTGATATTTTCCTCAGCTACGATTAGATAAATCACGGTCAATTCGCTATCTAGTTCGTCCAGTGCCTGCTCGTTCGCCATGGCCTCGTAGATCAATTTCTCCACGATCATCTTCATCTGCTCTATAGCTTTGAACCACACCGAATTAATAACTGAGTTCCGGAATGCTGGAGTTCGAAGGGAACGAAGCTTGGTAAGTGGTGAAGCTTTCTTATCTGCTGCCATACTCCCTAGTATCTCGATCACATGTTCATTCATTGCAATTGTCTGGTCGACAGCGCTCCCGACGTGTCCCGCAAATTTCTGCAAACTTCGACAGGTTGCACTCGAATTTTCGACAAATTTTTGGAGGTTTTTCGTAAGAGTATCCTTTGAAGCCAGCGAACTAAGCTTCACTAGGGTAGTGCTACAGTAAGCAATGTTAATGGCAACACCAATCAAGCTAGGACCATGATGATAGGCTCACAGATCTCGGGCTAGTATCTCAGAGCGCTTGAAATCAGTAGCCCCTACCGCCAATCTGTTTGTCGATTTCCCCATCAAACTCTGAAGTTGGAGCTGCAGAGTCACCAGTTTTTGGAAATCAGGCGTGAAAGATTCTTCTGGTTCACAACCTAATAAACTGGCCGGGGTAACTGGTATAATTTGACAAATTTTTTCGAATTCGAATACCTCAGTCAAGAAGTCCGGTGTTGCGGATAAGACTAAGAAAACAAAGTAGGTGGAGAGTAGCCACCACCTGGAGTGAAACCCGAAGATTAGTTTGAGCGCTTCACGTAGCAGAACGAAGACTCTTACAGAAGAATCCTGCAGTTGCTAAGTCTCACGAGCATAGCACGCCACAAAATGGCTATAGTATCGTGCTGGACACCAAGGTCTCGATCTCGTATTAGGTTCAACCCATTAGGTTGTTCGGCCTCCGCCAGCATATTATCTTCAAACTTATCTCCATCCATGTTCAGCTCGCGCGTGGTCACGAGAGAAGTCGATTGTTGCACGAGGCTATAAGTGATAGCGGCAAATGGATTGAATGGTGACGGTGGAAAGCCCAAGCTGGTGGTGGCTCAGCACTGAAACGTGATTTGATGACGTAATACGGATCGCTGGGTAATGCCGGTGGCTTTGATTGAGCACAAGCCTAGTAGAACCGTGGGTGACTCGTAAGATGTCTACAACTTTTCAGGGAGTTACGAATCAAAAGCGTCTCTATCAGTTGGAGTGTTATTCGGAAGCGAAACGGGGAAGTACATATTCCCCGAACCAGACAAGTACGACTCACTCTCATATAAGGTGCTAGGCTTGAAGGCGATATTGGCCCGTCCTGGATAGTAGCTTAAAAGTAGCGACACTGAATCCGAGGCATTCGATATTATCAGCGCGGGCTGTGTGGCTCTGGCACGGCGCACCGGCAGCCTCCACAACCCAGCAGTGCGCATATATCCCTACCTGGCTTCGCCACATGTGTTCTCAGTGACGTACCGGTAGTCAAGCCCTCCTTGAATTTCAACACCATCGACACATTTTAAAAAGGCAGCAACCTGTTGTAGGATATTAATATGTTTATTTGCCGTAGGAAACAGACACAAAAGCCTCACACCCAGCAATTGACAGGCGACGAGGAGTCGAAGCCCTAAACGGGTTACAAACCACAGCAAAGAAACACGTACACAATAGACATCAAATCAAAACTCTAAAAGAAACAGACAAGACTTTGTTGCTCGCGTGCATATAGGTTGCTCGGCAATTTAGAAGTTATACAGGTTTGTCGATACCATGTACACTCTAGTTGCACTCCGCGGGCTAACCAACCGGAGTTGTACCGTTGCCCGCTCGGCATTACATAATAAGCTATTGTGATGCATATATGCCTCTTCTCACTCACCAGTTCTGGATTCTTATCCAACATGTCTGCTGCCTCTCTAGTGTCGGATCCTGATCTACGACGACACTTTATCTTTGGTGGTCATCTCCATGGAGGCTGTCATGGTAGTCTCGCTTTCTTCGGCGGAATTCAAGAAACCAGCTTTAAGCTACCATTGGTAGAGGAGAACGGACAATGAGTTGACGACTACCCAGTAAGGAAAAGACACTGAGAAGATTTACCCGCCGTAAGCCGGAGCTCCAGCCTTGAGGCTGACATTGATTTGCTGGCGCATGCTCTGCTGATCCATGATCGTCATGGCCCGGAGAGTGACTTCCTTGCCTGAAGATGCATTTTCTTGACTTTGAAGGGTTGAAGCGCAGAGCGACTGACGACAACGCGCTCAAACTGCCTAAAACTGTCCCCGAGCTTGAGGCCTTCGGTCCAAGGGATGAAAATCGTCTTCTGTCCAAGAGTTTCAGACATTGCAGGACAGAAAATAGGCTGTTCTGAGTGTTAAGTAGCTGCTGAAATGCGGTAGCTGGCTGATGGTGTAGCGTGCGGTATTTTTAGGCCCTTATATACCTATAAGGAACTTTCGGTCTACTCAGTGTCAACACCCGCCTACATTTTCGACCTTCTGGATATTCGTCCGCCGAACTCCCGGGGGGACTCTATCGCTCCAGCACCGCCCTGGGTACTCTTGGACGGAGAATGAGGTGTTAACACGGGTATCAGCTTAGCGATAAAGTATGAGCATATCCGCCACGGAGAACGAGCCGACGTTATGACAAGCCGATTGTGGCTTTAGTCAATTGGATGCTGCGGTGCATTGTTTGAGGGTGGTGTTGCACGAAAATGTATGTCGGAGTCTATAACCGTTACAACGCTATTTGTCACCAGATATCGACTTGCAATAGCCCTAAGGGGGACCCACCCATGCTCGTAAGCGCCAATCAGCGGTTATTGCACTCGATATGACTGAGCGCTCACTAGACAAACTCGTGAGCGTCCGTGAGCATTAGCGGGCTTTTTGACGTTCCGATGATCTCATCATGAGACCCAGTCGCCAACCGCTTCCAAGGCGGTAAAGGAAGTAGGTTCAAGTAATAATGCATCACTAGAAATAGAATTGAACGCGAATACCCGGTAAGGTAATCGAGGACTCACCCGATTGGATGGTGTTAGAACCTGCTATGTAAACTGAGATACGCTAACGTTTTTCGCTAAGAGACTTCTCCGAGTCCAGGACATAGGCTAACATATATAGACTGTTCTTTCTTTTTGCTTAGTGGCCACCCTTATCGAATGATGTCGGAGGCTTTGAGAAGCTAGCTAGATAGTACCACGATGATCACGTGCAAGCCACCATCGGGTGAGCATCCGGATACCGAATCTGCTTCCGATAGTCTCACCAACGCCGCAGGATCCCTCGCCACCTCCCGTAAGTCCGGCATGATTAAAATGCCAAAAATCGTACTAAAAATATTTCATGAATGGTAGGATAAAATGGTTAACATCCCCAAGTGAGTGTCACTTATCCTGGAAGATCCTAGGCCATAGCTGACCCGTATCGTTATCCAGGACCCGCCGCACCTGTGAGTCTGTTTGGTAGCATACAAGGGGTGTCCAATATTGATATAGTAAACAGACTGCAAGGGGAAGACGTGTAAGAAGCACACGTGAGCAATCCTTGAGCACTCTCATTTCATATGATAGCTTAACATGTTCGTTCAGCCCCCACAAGGTGACCCAATACAAGAAGGGCAAGGACTCGATTTTCGCGCAGGGCAAGCGCCGTTATGACCGAAAGCAGTCCGGATACGGTGGTCAGACTAAACCGGTCTTCCACAAAAAGGTAAACTTGAAAACCATACGTATGCAATGCAGGCTAAACATGTCATTAGGCCAAGACGACAAAGAAGGTAGTACTGCGGCTGGAATGCACGGTGTGCAAGTACAAGATGCAGCTTGCGCTGAAGCGGTGCAAGCACTTTGAGCTTGGTGGTGACAAGAAGACCAAGGGCGCTGCTCTCCAATTCGTGAGTTTCGATTTGCTTTACACCCATCCACATCGTGGCCCCCCCTTTTGCATATTGCGCCTGAGCTAATGCCTTTCTATCCAGTGATTGGCCTGCTGCTTTTCTTCCCTCTGCTCTCCGCGTGTATTACCCATCTATGAAGTTATGCATTCACCTACGCTCCATCTTGTGCAATATCACGATTTCATCGAATCTTTGTGAGGACAAACAAATGAATAAATATAAGCTAAACAAACACGGATCCTGTTCACAATACAAACAAAGATCTCCAACCAATGTCCTACCCAGACCAATTCTAAAGCGCCGCGATCTTCGCCCTCGTCTCCTTCGCCGCCTTCAAAAACTCCTCAATCTCCCGCTCACAATCGGCCTTGAGGGCCTCATATTGTACAGTCATCTCACGACGGACATACGATTCGAGTGTAAGAGCCCGAGTCGCGGCATCAAGCTCCGCCAAAGACGTATCAACTGGCGGTCCCGCCGGAGCAGGATTAGCGAGAACAGACGAAATGTTGGGAAGTGTCGAAGGAGGTGGCGAAGCCCTGAGTTTTGTTGGCGTCATCGGGCTGCTGTCCCTCGGGAACGGTACACTCGACCCAGCGGCTTCGAGACCCGGGGAACGGACGTTCCGCGCTCCGGGTTGACGAATAGTACCAGCGCGGGTTGGACTTGGCATTGCCGGCCTGACAGGACTTGCCATGACGGAATCTACATTCATATTCGTCATAACCGGGTTCATATTCGCGTTGGTATTGGTATTTGCGGCCCCAAAGACAGGTCGCCCCGTAGGTGATCGTACGGGAACTCCAAACACAGGCCGTGACGGGGTCGGCTGAGTAGGCGGACGAGGAGTTGCCGTCGCGCTCGGAGCGCCAGTCCTGGAAGTATTACCCGCACCGGGCGTCTTCTGTGCCGTGAAGACATCGCTAATAGGCTTGGGAGTCCCTAATACGTTGTTGACAGCCTTGGGGGTTTCCACAGCAGACGGACCTCCCATCACCCGCGGCGTACCGCTCCTCGACCGAGCACCAGCACCAGGCACTGGCAAACGTGTCGGACTCGGTGTGGAACGAGCTGGGATAGGCAAACCGCTAGACGTCGTTCCACCAGCCCGAGGGGTATCGTCTTGCGGAATAGGACGAGACTGGGCAAGCGGCCGAGGCGTCTTCGCCGTCAAAGGTTCGTCCACTTCCATTTCACCTTCCGCCTGGGACTCGGACTCGACCTGCGACTCGGACTCTGCCTGCGACTCGACATCAACCTCAGACTGAGCCCCTCCACGTGCCTTGCCCTTCTTCCCCTTGGTACCCTTCTTCGCGCCTCCAGCGGTCTTTTTCGCGCGTGTCTTGGGTGGCGGAGGGGGAGTACGTTCGCGCTCGGGCTCCACAATAGCATCCGATTCCTCGACAGCACTTTCAGCCTCGACGGCCGACTCGGATTCGCCCTCAGCAGCTGACTCGGACGGTATTTCCTGCGCCGCTTTCTTCCCCCTTGTGCCTTTCTTCGCCTTACTCGTACCCGCTTTAGATTTAGCCGCTGACTTCGACTTGGCCTTGACAGGCGCAGGCTCGGGCTCGGGCTCGGGCTCACGTTCCGGTTCGGGCTCCTCGACCTCCGGTTCTGGTTCCGGGGTAGGCGGTTTAGGTTTGGACTTGGTAGATCGGGACTTGGTAGTCTTCGTTTTCGCCTTCGTGGGTGGGGGCACCTCCTCATCGACCTCGACCTCGGCCTCGGGCTCTGGCTCGTCCACCACAGGGGCCGCCTTCTTCCCTTTGCCTTTAGGCTTGACGACCGGCGGTAGAGGCTCCTCGTCCTCGTCCTCTTCTTCCTCCGGCTCAATAACCCGACTTTTAGCTTTCCCTCCCGCCTTTTTCTTCGCAACCACGGGAGCCTCGTCGTCCGGTTGGGTATTAACGTTCGCAGATCTCGTGCTCGCATAGCCCATCTGACTCTGACTCCTCCCAAGCCTGCCTGACCCGGTTTGGGACTGGGATGTGCTAAGCTGGCCATGACTCTGACTCTTTCGAAGTTTGGGTTTGGTCTTTGGTGGGGGGTCAAGTGGCAAGTCGTCGACAGGCTCGGATTTAACTGGATCCTGGTCTGGTGGGGTAGGCTTGGCGAGTTTGGTGGATTTGGAGGTTGTTCGTTTGAGAGTCGTAGAAGCGGCGGCTTTGGTTGATCTGAAAATCAAGGGCAGTCAGCATTTGAATGTGCTATTCGATCGGCAAGGCGTACTTTTTGGAGCGGTTTGGGGCAGCAAGTTCTTCCTCTGGTTCGGGTTCGGGGTCCGAAGGTTGCACCTTGCGAGCTGCAGCCTTTCCTTTGCGCGACTTTGGCTCAGGTTCCGGTTCCGGTTCAGGCTCTGATTCCTCTGCGAGACGAGCCGTGAAGAACGCACAGTGCGGGCGGCGCCGCTGATGTTCGTGACTGACATTTTATGTGAGCTAAGAAGTGGATTCAAAAGGTAGAAAAACGCACTAGGGATCGTCGGTAGATTCCCATCCATCAAGACCGAGGTTGCAATAGAAACACGACGCAAGATCATCCGAGTCGTTCGTGGGAGTGTATATAAATCCAGCTTTAGCCATCTGTTCTTAGCTGTTAGTCACGTAACTAGAACCAACACAAAACGTACATGTTTAGCTTTTGCAGAGTGCGAGCGAACGGAGTCGTGCGGCCAAAATTTCCCAAACGTGGCGAGGCGAGCTGCCTCGAGCGTGGCATTTCCAGGAACGGACTCCTCGTTGGGAAATACAAGCCTACTGGGAAGTTAACAATCGAACCGACTACTGAAATGCTGAATCATAGAACTCACTCGGTGCTCTCCGGACCAACACGCAGTGCCTCAATCGAACATCGCGCAAGAGCCCAACTACACGAAGGACTATGCGAAATATGCTCCGCAAACGGATCGTCCTCCGGGTCCCACCCGCCGAGAGTCTTGTTGCAAACGAAACAAGTCACCCGATCCGACTTGCGTGCACTATCTGGCGTAAAGAAGAATCCTGCCCGAGCAAGTGTCTCCGGGGTTGCTCGAAACGACGAAGGATGAGGCCATTTTGCTTTGGGCTTGGTGAATGTTTTGAGCCGAGAGTCGAGTGTAAGATGTGTCTGGGCCGTTGGAGTAGCGAGAGGCATCCTGCGGACGCGGTCAAGTTCGAGCCGCGTTTGTCACGTGCAGCGTGGCATCTGTTTTCGGCGTTAAGCGCGAGACGCCGGTCGTGGGATATGTCAGTCAAAGCGCTACCTCGTCCGCAGGAAGGACGAATACTGATTTTGCATATATAGCACTATAAAATTGATAGTACCCACAGAGATATCCTACTGAAAATCCATTCGAACACTTCTTCAAGCAGGAGGCCAAGTTGTTCCGGAACCGTGAAAAGATAAGGCATGTCGTTTGGTAGAGCGCATATAGATAATTCAAGGTAAAACATAAAGCTTCATTTCAGATTATGATGCTATACATAGAGAGCGAAGGTCTAATTCTGGTAATCCCTGTAGTACTGATGGCGGTAGGCGGAATCAATAACAAGACAATCAAACTTGAGCTCAAGGGTGGGCAGCTACGTAAACACATATAATTAGTCTTCAAAACATACATTTCTACAATTGAGAAATACCTACAAGATCATTGCGTACCCTCGTAACGTACGGGTCGCTAACATGAGGCTCGCTCCTCGATTACAATACTTTCATAAGCTTTACGAGAGCTTTACTGTACCCATCGTGTACAAAGTTCAGATCTGGGTGAATCAACTCGTTGACATATGCGTCCTTGATCCACATGTGGATACGAGACTCGTGACAAAATACAGCCATACCAGCTTCAAACACCTATTAACGCGTCGAGTCAGCGCTCAGTCTCCGTGTTGAGCAAATAATGAACTACTTGCATTCATGTGAAGCCAATGAGGCAAGTTACTCTTGTTCTCGCGAGCATAAGTGTCAAGGACTCGGGCTAGACTATCGCTGTACCATCTATCGTCAACGAAAGTAGAGTCAAATATCTGAGTGCCGGAGGGTACGCTAAAAGACATGATGGCGAAGATAATTCGAGAGGAGGAGAAATCTGGCTGCCTATCAGGCTTCAGGCGAGGCTGATGCCTCAAGAAAACTCTGCAAAGGCGGCTTTATTGATACGAGCAGGTCCAACAGAACAGCAGTTGCTGCCACCCTCACTCACAAAATTGGGCCAAATCCCGACTAATTGCTGGCTTTGGGGAGTCATGGTAGCCTTTGCTAGGCTTAGATCACAAAGGCATGGCTTATGTTGAGCTTGGTCACTCGCTACTTACGGCTATATGCGAATGAGTGCTTGGACCATCAGCGCCACTGAGGTTTGGGGCTTGGGCCAGTAACAAGTGCCAAAGTACTAATCATACACCTAATGACAGCAAATATCGCAGAGGCTTTTGGTTTACTTGTCCAGCTTCAATTCAATCTCCCTCGTTCTTTTCAACGACAAGCTTCAAGTTCACGTCAAGGCGCACGTGTATATGCGCATTCACTCAGTCTTAGCGTATCAGCTCACGGATAACGAGCCATAAATAAATAACTGCATTCTTTTTGTGGCTACAACGTATTGCGCTAGTCGCTTTTAGTCAAACCACCAACAGGCAACACGAAATAGCTAGCATCGGGACTATATAACCCAGCTGATCCCGTGTAGAGGGCCAAGCATGCGGTGATACAGCCCAGGATACCTCCTGCCTTGGTCGCCGCCACTACAAATATCTTTAACATACTAACACCAGGCATACCGAAAGGAAGAAACTTACGACTGCCTATGAACTCACTGATAGCCAGGACCATGAACGTCATCATCAGGAAGAAAAAGGTCGACACCAATGCGATCGAGGACTTGAAGGTAGCCAATAACATTATGAAAGTTACAATCGTCCATGTTATCAACTGCGGTTGGTCCGTGAGCTCGACAGGGAAAAGCTATAATCCAAACTAAGACTCAGGTACTCACGTAGATCCCCAAAGCGCTAGAGAGCTGCGACGCCGCATCGCCAGCGTATGCATCCAGGATACCCGAGCTTGGCCAGTAAATTAGGCCGAATGAGAACCAGAACCCTCCGTATATAGAGAACGCTTGGTTGCGCAAGCAGTTAGCATTTTTACGAGCGCACAAAGCGGAGACTCTTACCTGTTGCTCCGAAGGTGTTGCCAGTCGCAAACTCCCACATGCCGGCGAGAAGTTGACAGAGCCCGCCAACGCCCATGGTCATTGAGACGACGACATTAGGCTAGCGATAGATTCATCAAGCAATCTAAAAGTCATAGAAATAGTACCAGTAACTTACAACGTTAATGTCGCGCGCCCCGGTATTATATAACGATAGGATGAGTGTCGTTGAGGCGAAGGAGAACAACCCCAGCGGGGTTGGGTTTCCGAGTTTACGGTGGTATACAGGAAATGCGCGCTGTGTAAAGTAGTCTAGTGGTCAACCAAACACTTTTTGCGATGGTGACTGACGCGGCTCGCTCACCTGTGTATCCGTACTGATGGAATGGTGCAATGGGCGCCCTCCCGAATACCCACCATTCACGTACTCGGACGCTTCGTGGGCACCACCAGACTTCTCGATATCCGTTGCCCCCGTCGTATTCGAGAAATGAGACATGGGGGACGTTGAACTTGAGCAAAAACGAAGGGAAACGAGAGGAGATGGAGCGCGGGTGGGGAAACGGGGATACACCTGGGGATGATATGCGGGGTATGGAGACTACTTATATAGCCTAGAAATTGTGTTTTCTGAGAGTCGTGCCTGTTGTGTCTCAATTATTTGCAACTCGTGCAACAGCTTACGATCTAATTCCACGAGCCCCTTTTCCTAGTAAGTATATGCGCAGTACCAGGTGACACCCAGCTCCCTCATTTCCGACTATCTTGCTATACAGTACTTCCGACAATGCCCGGTGGCCCTGTATTGGTTACCTAAAGCCTAATAGGCGTGGCGAGGTGTTGGCATTTCGAGGTGCGGACGTAGCGGGATAAACTGAGCGCGCCCTGATTGGACCTTCGTATTGCATAACCGAATCGCCCGGGGTCGATCAAAAGGCGCAGAACAGTATGGAGTATGCTTCACATGATCTTGCACGTATCATACCGGGTGCTAGGCTCCAAAATAGATATAATTTGCTGAGATCACGCTTTCAGCACTCACCACATCAGTTCAACTCGGCTACCTGTTTAGAAGTTCGGACAAAGATTCAGATACGTTCAGGGACACCATCCGCTCAGCCAGAAATACGTCGTCATCTTAGTTGGGATGCTATATGAGAAGGGAACGTTAAATTTTGTGAGCGAAGACAAACCAGAGGTAGACCCGTGAGCGATGTTTAATTGCACGAGCCGTTGTCCGTTGAAACCTCTTTCAGAAGGTCACATCAGTCAAGCAGTAGACCACCGGTGTCTCCTACCTCCACCAAAGCACGTTTTCTGCGAGCTTGTTGGGTCGTGACTGTGAAATCGACTTATTCAATTACATTATAGCCACATATCAGAGCATATGTACCCGGGCGTGCCACCAACGGGATTTATCTAGAAGTATTTCAAATGCTCAAACCCAATAAAGCCGTGATAATAGAGCCGCAAACAGAGTCTTACAAGGACAATAACATAGCCGAAACAAGATCTGATGAGCAAGCAGGGATGTGAGCCCACCAGTAAGTACAAACACTAGTACTACAG
>WSTH01000627.1:0-20763 GCA_019616345.1 Ceratobasidium sp. 395
GTCCTGATATGGCGCCAATGGGGATCGAGCATCGACCACCGATACCCGGCATATAGCTGCCGATAGATTGGAATAGGCTAGTATAGAATAGAATTTAGCCCTTGCGGGCAGCTATCCAGTACTACTCAGCGCTTGGAAACAATGCCACAACGCGATCACAGATTGTAAGGCTGGGCTGTGCCTGGGTAACTGTTTAGCAAACGCTTGCTGCATGCTAGAAAGTACCATACCTGCAGGATTGAGCGCCCGCGCTGAAGTGCGTCGTCCCGCATTCCCATCCAAGTGCCACGCTGGCGCAGACAGTATGCTCAATACCCAGGATTTAGTGTTGCGTTGTCAGACTGAGACAACTGCTCCCAGCTGGTCGCCTGAGCATTAAAATCCAAAATTACAGATGCCATTCCACGTCGCAGCAAGCACTCTTCCTCACGCCATCTCTCATATCTTGCTTGTCCTCAGAACCACTCAACACGATTTGCTACAAAAATAGTAAGAACAACGAGCTACCAGAAGAAAGTATTAACTGGGATAAAAGCTTGGCGCACCTTCATTCAGCTCTGCTTGAACATCAGCGTCGGTCTGCTCTTTACTGTCCGACTTGAGGAGCCAAAGCCACGGTAGCTTTTTGTAGCCTTCCCCTAGCTCCCGAGCTCCCTGAAGCATCTGCACAATCCCCACCAAGTCTTTTGCTTCAATGGGTTTCAAAAAGCAATCTGTCGCTATCCTTCAAGCCAAGTGCCTGCATCACCTTGAATGAGCTGTTGAACTCCCATATGGCAGCGTCGGCGCGCTGAGTGATACAATTGACAGCTGTTTGAGCTTGAGTATTGCGGATTTTGCCTGTAGCATGTTTCTCTTTTGTCTCAATCATGTTTGTTTTTTGAATGAGGGCGACTTTGAGTCGATGGATAGTGCGGAAACATGCGACTCTACGCAGCCGATATTCAATGGAGCTTACGCGAGTGGAGCGCTCACTTTGCACCAAAGACTTCTTGAGTTGACTAGGTACATATAAATCTGCACGCTCTGGTCTGCCGTCGGTCTCCTCAGCAAGCGATCCCGGTGCTTTGGCGTTTGACGGCGCGACGTCAATAAACAACACTGCGTTTGTGCGATGGCAAATAATCCATGTGCTGAGATTTGATCGTCGATTGAAGCATTCCAGTGACTGTCAATCAGTCATATCGCTTCCGTATGTTTTTATATCATCTATTAGTTGTTGCCTGGGTGATATTATATCAGCATGGTAAACAACCAGGTGCAGGCAAATCTCACTGTTGAGACTCAATCTCGAGTGCAGTAAATCCGTTTTCCTGACCTTGATTACTTTTCGCCGCTTGCTCCTCCTTATTCAGGTCCAGAAGAGCCCGCAATATTGATGTCGCTTCGTGCGAGTTAGTAAGATAAATGAGCAATGCTTCATGCAGCGTACCAGTACCCTCTTGCGAGATGAAGACACTGGTATAGTTGTTGGTATTACCAACTCTTTGGGGCATGGTTGATAGTCCAGCCCAGTAGGTTGTCAAGTCCGTGTCATTGATCATCTCGTTGAAAGCTTGCCATTGTGACTCCTGCTCTTCAGCCATGCGAGTTGCCTCTGCGTATTTCTCCAGGATGTGCGCAACTGTCATGATGGTGAGCAAGACTATACACCACTAAATGTTGTGCTTACTCATGGCAGTTATCTTTCTCCAGTTCCAGTCATGCATCATACCGTTAATTGAGTCTATACAGAAACCGGGGCCTTTTTTGGAGGAGCTCTGCGACGCTTGGTTGATGTCGGCCCATCCTCGCTCACTTCCCTCAGCATCCAGCCGCCCTATGCCTGGTATGAAGTTGGGCGAGTACTGTGCGTTACAACTGTCCGTATGACCAGCAATGTGATATTTGCCTACTCCGCCAAAAACCATAGATGGAGTAAGCGACGGTCCAGAGAGCAGAACCTGTCCAATTCTTGACCAGAAGTTCTTAATCCAGTGACAGTAGATATCGTAGAAAATGCCGATTCGGGTTGCGCCTTCAAGCAGCAATAGATAAACAACGCTAAGAATGGCAAAGTCAGTGTATGCAAAGCTGAAGCAACTCTCAGCCACCAACATGGTCAGTTAAATAGAATAACACACCGCTCTCCGAGGAAGTAATTCACGACGCCACAAGGCATGTAGCATGTATGACAGCCACATGTTACAGCACCAATCCCCGTGTCAGCGACTCCAACACGCCGGACCCAAGTGTCATTTGCTGCGCAATGATTGTTGCAATCCACTCCCTACAGCTTTCGTAGTTAATAGACTGATATAGGAGAGCTGTGCGCAGCATACTCTAGTGCTTTGCTTGTATGCCGTGTCTTTATTCGCCTCCAAGTGAGCTTTATACTCATCTTGCTTGACCCAGTACTTTGTGCCATCAGACAGGCAAAGATCGTGTTCGTCATGCGTCTTGTTCTTGCGGGTCAACTGAAAAGTGCCGTCGTATGTGATCTGCTGGGCGTACAAGTATTTTTGAGTGGAAGAGTCAGCAAACACATATGCAACCAATGCAATGACGCGCTGTCAACACGAGACGCCGTTGAGTAATAGCGCTTGGGATTAGGTCATGATCTCTCAGAAAGCGAACTCACTCCTGCTTCTCAACAACATCACTGGACTCATAGTTTACCCCTAGGCGAGGACAGGCAGGACAGCGAAGGGAGAGGGAGCCGGGTGTTGTGGGTGCAGAGTTATATGCACCAGAGCGCTTGAGATCTTGCAGATAGGTCCACATGCGAGAAGTGCAAATAAACTCTCTGAACCGATTCAGATGTAGGTGAGGCATCAAGTTGTTTGTTGATTGTTGCAGAAGTGAGTAAAAGTGGCTCGCGGATAGCTTGGACTTGGTACTGACAAAGTGGTAAAGTCGCAAAACAGCAAATGTGAAGCCGGTAGACGGATTAGCGTCGGAGCAGGGAACTACGTTGGCTTGCAGAAGCTGCATGTTCTGCTCAGGCGCAGTGGCGCATCCACAGAAAGCGACGGTGACTGTATGCATACCGGTTACATCTCCCAAGGTGAAGGGTCGCTTGATAGCGTTTGGACATACGCCAGAGTGAGAACTGAGAGCAAGAAAAAGGCCTTCGGACTGCAACAAGCACCTCGACCAAGCCTGTCCGCCCCACTTTTGGATACAATGGGTGGGAATGTGCTGATGACGAGATCGTAAGCAAGATAGACACATATGGCGACTTTTCAAGCAGTCGTCACAGCAATAAATGGTCTCCTCAAAGCTTGCTCCGCATGTGCAGTCTTTTGACGGAGGGGCGTGAGCCAAAAAGAGTTGATTCAGATACAGAATACTCCACACTGTGAACCACTGAAATAACATCTCGTTTTGGCCCTGAGCTACAGCTAGTAGCTGTGTGTAGTAGCAGAAAGCGGAATACCTTGCCGCAATATGTCGGGTCGATGACATTCTCTTGCGCATCATCCAGCATAAGCTCCAGCTTGGCGATTGGTGCTGATGGCGCGTCATCATCATTCATGGACGTGGTAACCAGAACGGGTGATTCCTTTTCCCAGTCCTCCTCAATGGCTTGATTAAGCGTTTGCAAGTCTGGTACTTGTAGCGGAGCGGACGTTTCTTTTCCCTTTCGCTTGGAAGAGCTTGTTTCTGTAATTTTAACAGTGTTCCTTGATCCCGACGCTTGAACCAAGTGCGCTTTGATCGGTTTGGGCTTTGAGCTGGACTCGACGATACGCCCCTTGAATTGACGCAATTGAGGGGGCATAGAAACAGGATGTGAGATTCGGTAACAGTGGACCAGCCCTGATATATATAGAGTGGCATTGGTAACTACAGGACACGCAGTCTAAGGGTACAGCCTCCAATTCTCAGTTCTCTGAGCCTTTCTTTTTGGGTTGAATCAGATCAATTGCAGCCTGTGCCTCAGCGGTTCGAACGTGACGGCACTCTGTGTGGCGTAGGGTAGTGGCTGGAGGATCTAATGCAGGCTGCTGAGCGTCTGTATTCAACACAAGATGAATAGCTATCACTAATCAGCAATCGAGCGCTCGCCAAGAAAGCATTGATGAGATGTACCAAAGGAAGTGTTATCAGTTGAAGCAGTCAGATCAGGTGGGAGAATTGGCGAAGACGATTCAGCAACAGGCTCCTCCTCGTTCTCATGAGACTGGTGCAGATCGGAAGTGCCTTGCTCCGACTTTTCGATGTGAATAGCGGTATCTGCTGAGGTGGTGATATTTCCAAGGGCTGTGGAGTGAGGTTAGTCAGGTTCTGAAGTAGCGCCGTCCATATGCGCCGACTATATGCACAACATACAGGTGTCTTCCTCCACAGTCTTGGGCTGAGTAAGTGGGGTGGGGCTGGAGGTTGACTTTTCTGGTATAAATAAAAGATCTATTAGTAGTAACCCTTCAAAGACGGAAGACTGCACAAACCTTCAATGAACGTGCGAATATTAATCCCAGCAATGATTGTATCTTCATTGGATGAGTCAAGGTCGTTTATGCCAATGTCAATGTACTCCTTGGAAAAGGATTTATTCTTGGCTTGCTGCGGCACGAAAGGAGTCTTGAGATTGGAATCGGAGTCGGAGTCCGAATCAGAAACAACGCGGCTTGGCTTAGCAGCAGGGCGCCTCACCCTTCGGGATGCTAGGGGTGGTGATGGGGGTGCTTTGAGATCGTTAGCAGCACCCAGAGTTTTGTTGGGGTTAGACTCGGAAAGCCGCTTATACATGGAAGCGACCTCTTCAGGACTGCTGGGAATACCATGAGTACAGGGAACGCTTGATGGCTGAAAATGAGGCGACGTCAACATCTGATTCTTGAGATGCTGGCTGACAAGCCCTTCCTTCCATGCATTAGAGCGCTGCATATGGCTGCTTTGCAAAATTCAAATCGTATTCCGAAGGGACTGAACTAGCCAGTTGCACAAGACGCTGAGCTGCTGCTCCATGCAGACCAGCAATGTTGCCTCAATTCTTGCAAAGGTTCTGATGGAACGGACTGTATGTCCCGGACCACAGATAGTGTCGTGGCAAAATGGGCAACTGCAAAAACAAGCCATCTGACCCCCTGGGGACCACCTCGCCAGGTGCTACTAGGTGCGTGCCAGAACGGGTTGTTTGGGGAGCGCATGGCGCTTGTCAGAGTTGCGAGCGCGTAAAGATCATGATCCGGCAAGGAGGAGTCAAAAACCTCTGGAGGCAAAAGGCTACGATTCAGTAGTGCTATCATGTCTGTGCTGACGAGATTGGCAGGAAACAGTGGATGCAACCCTTGAGGATGGGCCACCATAGTGGTCTAAACGCCGTTAGTATCAGAATAGCACCAGACCTTTGGATAAGAAGACCGCTTACATGAACAGGACTACGCTTCTCCATATCTTCCAGAAGCACTAGCAAGATGTCCAACCTATTCTGTTCTGTGCTGATATCTCGAAGCGCCTTCAGGGTAGCCTCGTTGAAAGGTTCAAAAAAGTCCATTGTTTGGGCTAAGGGTAGACCGTGCCAGTTGGCAGTAGACGGCTGCTCTGTGTGTCCGCGAGCAACTTTCAGCGCATATAGCTTTTCTTCCGGCGCGTATTGAAGCTCGGAATTGACAGCCTGTACTTTAAGAAGAGACGAATAGAAGATGGGTGGGAGGGCAGGCTCAGGATTAACGTGTGAAAATTGAAACACTTTTGAGTCTTCAAGCTTATTGAGTTGACCGGCCACGATGTGCTTATACCATGTAATAAGCGTTTTGCGGCCAGTATCATGCGGATCCTTCATGATGTTTATGCCAGGCGGCATTTGAGATTGCTCAATGTACTCGTGAGCAGTGTCGCTTTGGAGCTTTTTCCAGGGTACCAGACCTTTTCCACCTTGCCATCCTGTCGCGTCATTAGCGCATACATGCAGCGACCAAGAAAATTGTTACACACGCCATAAGTAGTTGAAGAACGTTCGAATCCAGGCCCGCAAAGTTGTTCGGCTGATTTTGCTGATGTTGTCTACCAGTGGCAGCAGTGGACACAGTGAGCCTGAAGCGTTGGGATGTATGGCTTTCTGGGCCGTGCTCACGCTACCAATGCTGTTTTGACCTTGAAAAACAGTTATGAAGCGCCATTGGAAAAACGGGAGTGCTGTCCTACCAAACGATGTTTCCATCCATTCAAGAAGCATATTCTCAACAGTTTCACCGACATCACTGCCAGCAAGAGCGTGCATCGTACTAGTAAGTGCTCTGTCTATCAGTCAGACGCAGAAGTAAATTAAAGTCAAAGGATTTACAAGAATGATTGCAAGGCGGTTTCAGGCGCCGTCGCAAACACAGCCATGCAAAAAACATGCACTGGCATCGTCTTGCCCCAGTGAAGCACCTGATCGTGCATTTTTTCGGGAAACATCTCAAGCATTCTAGAAGGATCATGTAGTATGTGAATCTGACATGTAGTACACACGTACTCAGCTAGAGCTTTAGCGTCTTGGTCGGCATAGTCAATCGACGCGCTGTTACAAATTTTTTCTGCAAGGTCCTCAAATGTTTCATACTCGTGAAGTGAGTCTTTCTTGAGCTGCTGTATGTAGATGGTAAGGGCCTTTCCAAAAGCTTTGAGTCAATCTAGTGACGGATCCTCAGCTCGTAAGCTCTGTGCAATTGGATTGATTTCGTCCTTGTGATGTTTTGCAATGAGCATTTGAGGGGTGATTTTGCTCTTCTCCTTCTCCAATCTCTGAAGCTTGACACCACCAGCCTGACGAGTTTTGTTGACGAACCATTGCCGCAGCCGCTTGAGCATCATACAATCAGCAACCAAAGAGAATAAGCTGGTAGCAGGAAACATCTTACAGTAGGTAAATAGTCACGCTCGTCTTGGCTATATGTGTCAGGCGTCTTGTCTGTCTGGTGAGAGTCCCGCTCCGGGAATTGCTGATAAAACTCTTCAATAACACGACGGACAAGGCGATTGCGAGTAGATATCTTGCCAGGCTTTGGTTTATCGCCGGAGTCCGAAGTCTTGGACGATTTCCACTCGGGTATATATGTAAGAAGAAATTCGACTTCCGATGGACGGAAACTCGATGAAGGCATTGAGAGCAAGTGGAAATGTAACTGAGAGGGGCTGAGATACTAAGTTGTTTGAATGAGCGGTTGACCTTAAATATGTGGGCAAAGCTGGCTTACAATGCTTCAATGTTAGCATCATGATTTGTAAGAATGTTTCGGACCACACAGGTTAACATGAATAGAAGCATTGAATTATTTCGGAGCTTATCATAGGACCTCCTAGCATGGAGCTCTCAGAGAGTCCAGACCGCTAATTCTGACTGATAGTGTGTAGCAACTTCGAGAACGGCGCGCTGTTCAATGCCGAAGCTAAGTTATGCCAAGCATAGAGCAGAGTTTTTAGCTATTTTTGTACTAGCACAGCTAGAAGCTCTGCAGACTTGCGAAGATTTTGCTTGGTCGGTTGTTGAACTTTAGCTCAGATGCTCCTGAAGGGTTTTAGTGATGCCTAGCACCGGGGGGGAAGATGACAAATTTGTGACGTCATGGAGAAACGGCTGAGCACACGAGTTGATATGCGGTTGAGTTTGAAGAGCAATGACGTGATCGGATGTTGGGCACGACAGCTCAATGCACTGAGTGCTGCATTATTGTTAGGTGTGACTAATGTCTCATCGTACAACCCATGATGTGTACCAAACCGTAGCTTTTCAGGATTACATCCAGATTGAGCATCGTCAACTCTTATAGCGTGATACAAAGTCAAAACAGTCGCCACAACCCGTCGTGAACGCGGAATGTGAAGCAGCAGTATCAACGCACAGTTTCATTACTCATAGCATACTGATGAATCTAGATATATCATCGACCACTACCAGATCCAGATCTGCTCTTCTTCATCTTGCCAGCAGTATCGGGTGACAGCGCACGCTTTTTCTTTGGTACAATCCTGGTCTGTGGCACGGGCATTACGTCTTGCAGCATTCATCGGCGTTACTGTGGATGCAGCTAAAGTGGATGACACTACAACATTGTCAGTGGAGTAACAAGACTTTTGCAATTGTTGTGGTACCAAGCGTATGAGAACGAAGCGTCGCGATTTGACGAGCCGCCATGTCGAGATAGCTTGACATGTTTTGAGCTCGCATGGCACTGGACTTACCGCTTGTCTCAGGTAGAGAAGCGGCTTGTGATGGAGCTATGCTTTTGCCAAATGCGGCAAGCGAACAGCTTCGATGTTGATCGCCTGGTTGTACAGCTGGCTGCTCGTCTCCCAGTCAACCTTAATGCCTCACCTCATCTACCCGCGGCTCGCCCACCTCCTTCAAGCCAGAGCTCAAAATGCCAGACACATCTTTCACACCACGTCAGGAAAAATGGGGTGTTCAGTTTCAGCCAAACTGAGTCAAATTTAGCTAAATTTAGGGATTTAGAACTTTAACGACCCCCCCCTTTTCGTGTAGCCAAATTTACCTAAATTTGCCTGGGGGGGTCCTCAATTTAGGTAAATTTAGGTGAATTGACCCTGGATTTAGGAATTTCCAATTGTGCCAGATCTGTCCCAAAACACCTTTCTGGCCTACTAGTGTATGCTGGGAGGGCTTAGGGCATGTCTGGTGGCTTTTGGCACCAGATTTATGGAATTTAGATCAATTTAGCTACATTTAGCTAAATTTGCTAAATGGCCTAAATTTGGGTAAATTGAAACCCCAGATCTTAATGAAAGGGGAGGTTTTTCCTGACGCAGAAGTGTGACCACGCGGCTTTGGGGTGGACGCATCCACTGCCCACCCATCAGGTTGGTGATGTCGGAGTCCATAAAGTTTGGTGCCATTGTTGTACCCAGCTCTGGGGTTCCAGGGTTGCTGGGCGGATGGGGCAGATCCAGCTCCATCTCATCACGTCGTCGAGCTCGACCAGCAGGCAGCTCTGATGATGATCTTTGCGTGCTAGAATCTGCCGGCTCAACTACTGTTACAACAGGGACACGAGCCTCTTTCGGCTGCTCAAGGGGCGACGCTGGCTGACTGTGTATTGTCGTATGGGGAGAAACCGAACGCGCTAAGCTCTGCTGGTGCTGACCAGACTGTGAACTAAATTAACACTTATTAAATTTGACATTATTCATCAACCTACGTGCGACAAGCTTCAATCTGTCGCGCCGCCAGTCCCTGCCAAATCACGGCGCGTTGTTAGCTACGGCGCGCCGAAAATATTTACATGTACCTTTTTTGCTCTTGCTCATGCAACGGTGAACTCAAATCCAACATGCCTTCTTGCTTAGGCAATGGTCCAACAGGACTCTTGGTTGGCGGGTAGCAGACACCAGTGGCTTGCGGCTGGGTCTGTTCACAATCAATCTCTGCAAAGTGACCCGGAGTCGCGCTGGCATAATGAATATTCCTCGCCAGCCACCATGACTGCCAGTGTCCATTGGCAGTAAGCTGGTTAACACGACGAGCTGAGTCTTCCATGGACTTGTGTAGTGTGCTCGTAGCCCAATTCAGTAGTACGATGAGTTGGTTCTGCTCGTCGTCCGCAAAAGAGCGATGATCGGTACGCTGGAAAAACTCCTCCTGCCCGGTTCAATTGTTGCCCAAGATCGCGTTTTTTGCACTATCAAGGCAATAAGTAGCAGACAAAACACACTGCCATAGCCCCCATAGACCAGCTTCGTAACGGGATCGATTAGAGCGTCCGTTTCTGTCGCCCAGTACATCAGCGCGCTAGTACTCCAGAGTGGGTATTGAGGATGCAGCCAATACAAGGCGGCTTCGGGAAGGTGTTTCTGCGCCACGACATCGTGAATCGTGTTGGCGTTGCATGCACAATGCGTAAATAACATTGGATTGGTTTCTTGAGCCTGACGCTGAAGAAATCGTTAGCGGCGCGCCGTTTTGTATGACACTCGTACTTGCATACCTGGGACGGCGACATTTGCTCGTACCGCTCAATCTCGTAGTATAACCTGTGTCCCGCCAATAGGTAGGACACAAGATTGCCTTCGAACGCTGCCTTGAGGTCGTCCGGAATCAACGACGGCGGTTTCCCTCGAGGCAGGTACGCGTCTTCTTGATAGTTGAAGCGCGTCATGGCCGCGTAGTACATAGCGCTGTTGTAATCGTAGCACAAGATGCTATCCGGGGATGCTACGAGCTGTAGGGTGTCCTGTCCATCAGCGATGTAGCAAAACACCAAGCCGTATTCGGCTTCACGACCCTCGTCCAGTATCTGCTGTCCTTTCCGGAGCCATTTTGCCACGGTTTCAACCTCTTGAGGCAACCAATCATGGGGATCGTCAAGCCGCGTTTGTTCAGGCGGTAACCGCTGTGGCGAGATGTGTAAATGTGACTTAATCCTGAAGTCCTGGTCCAGTGCATCCCAGCCTGCGAACATAATGCCTTGATAATCTTGAAGAATATTAGCGGCCATTGTGAAGTGTAGCAAGGTCCCCTACCAGCAAGCTTTGTGAACAGCGAGGCTATGAAATCTTGCTCCTGCTCCACTGCGGGATTTTGTGGTGGCATACGGGGGCGCCAGTCGTGTCAATGATCGCCGAATACATGTGGTATGGTTCGTAAGAAGCTTCTATCCATGGTTGGTCCTGTGAATGTTGCAATGTACAGTCTACGCTAAGCATGGAACAAACCTCGACACTCACCCAACTTTTTATGCACCATGTACATAAGCTTCTCCGGCACCTCTTTTGTGAAATTTCCTCCCCAAACATCTTCCATTCTCGGACTGACGGCTCTGCGAGTAATTGTTAAAGTCGGCCAAGTTGGGACGAACATGTGATCATACTCAAAGATATTCGTGCCGTTTTCACCATCATCCCATACAGCATACAAGGCCATTACACATCCCGTCGCTTGTCCAAGAATGTATTGTACAGCCATAATTGTGTCTTGAATTGTATCAGGTAGCGGTCTGTGAACAGAGCACCGTAAGATACTGCAGATGCTATAGCGTCTTCCCACTTACGCTGGAAGCTGTGGACTCCGGTCTTGCATAACATCTATTTTGGGGCATTGAAGTAAGAGTCGAGTCACATTCTGCGCCATCTCAACAGGTTTTCATATCAAAGGATATACCACGTCCCGTCACAATTCTGCCAGCATCTCTGGAGTCACTGCAAGTCATCTCATCCTCAGGAGGCGCTTCTTTAGCGTATACATACTGAGCTTACAGGATATGTCATTTGCAGGTTGGGGTACCCCAGCCTGCGTATGTGCTGTGTTCTGGGACTCAGACATGAGAGCACGACGAAAGGGTTGTGATGGTTTTGGGCTGGCGAAGCTCGCGGTATGGTAATAATAACCGTGAGAGTGGCCTCGTGCGGAAAGTGTGCACGGTTGAACAGCATGTACTGAGCGCATATCGCTCAGGCCACAGCGCTCCTATCAACCTCCTTCACACAGGTTAGATCACACTTCTTTTTTGTATCTGGCGCTTGCAATATGTGACCAGATCCATTTAGCAGCTCGATGTTACTTCCTTGACCCAGATCTTGTGCTCATGCTTAACGTACAAAGTATTGGCTGGTAGCACGTCTTCTCCCGGAAACTTCAAAGCGCAGCGATCGAAGCACACAGATATATGCAGATGACGTGACCCCACTGCCCGGTAACTCAGCTTAAGCAATAACTCCAAAGCAATCTACGCACAGAGTCATGTGCTGCCTGCTGGTGGGGTAAGGGAGCACATGATTGGTGCTACCTCTTTTTACGGCGCGCCGTCAAAGATGTCACAGCAGGATATCGTTGTACTGTGCGCTGAGAGTGCGGTAAAACACTCTAACGCCTCTTCTCATGTACAGGACTAAACAGAAGTCACGATCAAAATCTGATTACTCGTAGAGACTGATATGTTCGAAGCTTCCTCAAAACTATTATTCAATGTGCAACATGTACTAACATGTTGTTTTGCAAACTTTTGAGCAAGTGGTTGCCACTTACATAATTAAACTCATATACTAAGCAACGTACACGCACATGAACAAATAGACATTCACTTACAAAGTTGCACAAATTGACGGCGCGTTGTTCACGGCGCGCTGTGCATTAATCACATACAACATTAATAACTTCACTTTTGCTGACGCTCCGACCAATGTGGCCCCATCAAATCCTTAGAGCTCTGTCCAGGGCGCTCCGTCAACTCCACCGATATCTCCACCTTGCCCTTCGGACGCGGCTTCATGGACGATTTCTTGGACGGCCCAGCACTCGGTTTCGGCGCTTCTTCGGGCGCTTTCTTAGGCGCTTCCTCGGGCATTTCTTTGGATGAGTTCCCCAGCTCGTCCTGCTCTTCGTCATCCATCAGTTCATCTTCCGCCTTGTCTTTGAAATCTAAAGCTTCATATTCGTCTTCGCTACTTGGCCCTTGTGAAGATTGAGCCGACTCAGACTCACGACTCTTCGGGAGCGAAAAGCGCGCTGATCGACGCCTCTTCGAACCTGCAAGTTTCATTGGTCAGGTTTGACCTATCTCTCATATTCACACAGTATCAATGAGCGTTGCACTCACTTTGTGGGTCCTCCTCCAGCTCGTCCAAATCTCCCGCCCCAGGCGCCCCTGTCTTACGGGTTTTCTTGGTTTTTGGTGGCGACACACCCGACTCGGCCCCGCGCTTTACCGACCCCCAATACACAACAACCTCAGGACGCTCGGCTTGGGTCAACCCTTGCATCTGTCATGTGAAGTACCATTACGCGATAAACATTTTGTTCTCACGGCGCGCCGTTACGTACCTCCCACTTGTCGTCATCAGTGGCCGCAAGCTTTACCCTGACCTTATCAAGGTCGTCCAATGAGAAGTAACGAAGCAGAGTGTTGGACGGGCTGCTGTTCCGGATGACCCGTTCCTCCAACGTTGATTCCAGTGTCGCAGTCGACTTCTTGAGCGCAATCAGAAGGTTTTCCGCTGCAATCGCAACCTCGTCCCACTCTTGCCTCGACATTGTTGGCTCGACTCCTATATAGCTTTCTGGGAGCGTCATGCCAGGCGTCTCAATCATCTGCTGGTTGAGATGCAAAAAGTATAGGACCAGCACCGGCCATTTAACGCCGTAGCAGCCGGATGCAAAAGTGCTACTCGGCTTGTGAACCCATTCGTCGAGTTCACACCACTTAAGCAGCGAAAACACCCGGAAAGCTCGATCCTCTGGCGCGTTTTCTCGATAGAACTTGGGTGATATGAACCCGCCCAGCTCTTGGGCAAGAAGATTCACGTCGTCGGCTGCCGACGGGACGACACCAGTCAAAAGCGGCATAGCGCGTGTCATCTCTTCATACACCACCTCGGACAGCTTGCCACAGACCATGTAAGATACGGTACACGCAGAGATTTGAATATGAACCTCGCTTGGTCCAGCGTTGTCATGAACCAAAAGCTCGTCTAGTAGCTGTGTGAAAACGTTCCTCTTCTGGTTCACACTCTTCAGCTCTTTGACTCGCCCAGGCGCTATTGAAATGCGCGGCGAATCCGCCATGACAACGAGAAGGTCGTCACTCCGCTGAGCCTGCGCAATACGTGCCGGGGCTTCTTGAGACCCCCGATAGTTCGTGTACGCCTGGCTCTCCAGCGGATACAGAAGTACGGAATCGTCGCTGATATGCTGGCGGGTGTAAGAGTCGTACTTGCCTGGCCTAGGCTGAACGAAGCGCCATTGTCAAGACGGCTCAATGCGCTCGTCCTGCCCATCAGTGATGTGCTTCACCCAGGCGTCCACGTCTTGCTCGCTCATTGAAAAGGGGTGGACTAGTACACTGATACCCTCAGGATAGCGCTGTACCTTTGACATCACATATGTGCCACTTTCGGCGTCCATGGTAATGAGCTGATAAGGCACTTTATATCGACCGCCACTCCACACTACTCCCATAAGTTCAGTACTCTTGTCTCACAAAAAGGAGGTTATACAGGTGCAACTCACGCCAGAAGCATTGGTACCACAAATCCAGCAGGCGCTGCTTCTGTATGAGCGAGAAATCGCCGTTTGGCCAGATCGGCATCCAATCTCGAGCAGGGTCCCCGTATATAGTAGCCGCTGGGCTCTCAGTATCGGTAGACAGATGAGGACCTGCAATGACAGTGTTAGTACATCACGCGTCATGACCACGGCGCGCCGTTAATAATCACCCGTCAACTGAACAATGTGGGTCGTGAACGCTTGTAGGGCGCTAACATCCTCATCTAGCCCCAAAAAGTATTGTGCTCGGGGTGATGATACTCTACGCAAATAAGATTTTGAACTGTTAGTGATTGTGCTTGAAACTCGGCGAGTACGTACTCTGTGGACTTCAGCTTGCCCTTACGCTGCCATACGGCATACAGAACCATCTCGGCTTCAGTTGCACGAGAGACAGCAGGAGCAACATTGTTCAAATCCTCGATTAGTCGTCTCTGTTGCCTAAGCCAGTTACATATTCTAAGTGGCAAAAAAACAGATTCGAATAATATATACGTACTCTCAAAGTAGTTCTGGGCTAACAGCGCTCCATGGCGTTCGAGTTTGTTCCATCAGATACATAAATGTCTTCTCCTCTTCAGCCAAATCCTCTTGACTGACATCGTATACGCCTGCTGTAGGCAAAGGTGCCTCGGGTTTCTTTCTTGCGCTAGTGGGTTGTCGCGTCTTTCTTGTGTTCTTGGGTTTCTGCGCCTCCTTCGTCTACTTGCGAGCGTCGGTGGTTAGTTAATAGCGTCTGTATCTTCACCAGACTAAGTACCTTTCCTGCCGCTACGTCGGCGCGCCTTTGCTTCTCCTTCTGTAACCAGTTATACAACCACTAATTGAGATTATTATTGTCACATTCGTCATGCAGTTCTAAGCAAACGCGTAAGCTTACCGTAGGACGCAAGCTCCACTCCAGCTCGTTGAACATTAGCGCACTCCTTAACATTTTGTCAAAATCTTCTGTAGGCACAGGCGCGTGCGGACTACGCCAGGGAAACTCCTCTTGGAAAGCGACAAACATTTTGTCCCTCAATGCGTCGGCCTGGTTTATAGTCGTAGTTGCGCTTGTCTGATCGGCGGATTTACCAGGCGTAAGCCCAGATAGCTCCGTAATAGGTGCCTTGCAGCACCCGGCTGTCGCTATGAATTTATCGTAAAAGTGTTCGCACATCCAGTCCTGTTCAACTTCGTCAAATCGGTTTTTACCCCAAGTGCGCCACTCGTCGGGCAACGTTTTAAATAGTGACAAGTGAGGCATGACGGCTGGGATTGTGGCTGATGGTGGGGGGAATGGTGACTTTGCCCTCCTGGTAGCGGCGTTGTTATACGTGTGTACCGCGTGCCATCAACCTCCCATCATGCAGTCATCAGGACGGCCTCGTGTTTTGTCCCTGATTTGAATAGACAGTACCACACCAAAGTCGCTGATGTTTACCTTATACATGGCACGTGCTGATTACACAACACGATGATTAATGCATGGTCTAGGTCTCGTTTGCATGGCCCAAACCTGCCTAAGACTTTGGCATTAACAGGCGTCCTGAAACAGCCCGCCGTCTCATCGAGACAACGTAGGTGTGTCGCTATTGTGTGGTAGTCGCTGTAAGTAGCTCTATCAGCCAGATAGCGTTTACCAAGTGCATGGCATCTTACTCGTTCTACAAGTCATCAAAGCGCTGCACAATGCATATGAGCACTGACATGTATAGTAACACATGTCTAACACTTTGATACAGCTATAAAATTTATATCTAACATACTGTAGAACTAGCTTATTGAACTACTTATACTGTATTGTACATATCAGTGCGTTTGGGGACATGAATCCACTGCGTTGTGCAGTGTTGTCGGGGCGACAACCATATAAGCCCATGGGTAACAGGACAATACCTGTCAGCAATGCGACATTCGAGTATTACCGGTCACTGTCGGTGCTCCGTCGAGCGTTGGGTCATGGTTACCGAGGTCACTGAAGAGGCTCAGCCTTGGAAACTTTTCATGGTGTAAGTGGTTTTTGTGTCAGGAGTTGTTTCTAGTGGATGCGCGCGGGAGTAGAGTAAAAGTTGTGATTTATTTTCCAAACTCATACATTCCAATTTGTCTATAGTATTATTGCGCGCGTTCACTTTATTCAAGATTTCACCCAAAACAGTCCTCCTGGCTTTGTTCAGGCGTCCTCCTTTTCTGACTCCTCTTCTTCAGACTCCACTTTTTCTATGCTGGCTTCATACCCCAACAATGGACGACTTGGGCAATCTTTTGCCATACACTGGCTCACAAAACGGATGCAGCACGTGACCTTTTTCAGGGTCGCTGCGCTTGCACCGTCTGCGTCGGGCGAGCCAGTGGGTTTGAGCGCTGGGTCGTATAGTATAAGATGTAGCTACACATCGAATCATAGCGTTAGCAAGTTTTCGTGTGACTCGGTTGACCGTGCAAGGAGCGACGAGTGAAGTGCCGAAGAAGGGGGCTGCATCAGTTATGTAATCAGATCAGTGGAAGTGGGAACATACCTGTATGCGTAGCTCATTCTCATCCCCCTCGCCCTCTAATCTTTGACATAACACTTCACAATACCTGGAAAACATGTCCCCGATGCCGACAAATGCTTGATACTCAATATGCGGGCCCGGGGGCTTAGCACATACCAAATCGGGGCTGCTTTTCACATAAACCCTACCACCGTCAGTAGAATTGCTAAGGCGGCCAAGAAACCCCGCAGTACCCATTCAATCACGGCTAAGACTGGTCGCCCTCACAAGTTGAACATCGCTGATGCTTGTTTTGCCTCTCTCTCCTTGACACGAACCCGAAATTTCACTGCATCCGATCTCCAACGAGACTTCTTCCCCCATGTCAGCGTGCAATCAGTCCGCCGTGCTCTCCGGAGCACTGGTCTCCGTGCATGCACACGCCTAAGGGTCCCATACATCAATTCGCGTAACCAGACACGCCGTGTTGGCTGGTGCAAAGACCATGAAGACTGGTCATTAGCCCGGTGGCTCCGAGGCATATTCTCAGACGAGAGCAAGTTCAATGTCTTTGGCTCTGATGGCAAGAAATATGCTTGGCGGCACACAGGAGAGGCCCTAGATCCCTGATATACTAAAAAAACCGTCAAGCATGGGAACGGGAACATCAAAGTATGGGGCGCGATTACATCAAAAGGGGTTGGTCATCTTTACCGCATCGACGGAATTCTCACTGGGGCTCGCTACACCGAGATCTCGCAGGATGCACTTCTTGGGACCTTGGACGACTACAAGCTGTCCACAGATGATGTATTTTTCCAACAGGACAATGACCCCAAGCACACTTCCCGAGTAGCCCAGAAATGGCTCTCGGACAATTCCATCGACGTGCTCCCGTGGCCCGCTTCTAGCCCTGATTTGAATATTATTGAGCATGTTTGGGACTACCTGGACCAGAAAGTACGCGCACAGCCGCAGTTACCACGTAACCATGAGGATCTATGGAGGATTTTACAGGAGGAATGGCATTGCATCCCCCACACGTATATTTCTGACCTATATGTGTCAATTCCTGCTCAGATCCAGGCTGTACTTGCTGCAAAGGGAGGTAACACTCGTTATTAGATCTTAAACATGTATCTTTTCTTGTACTTCTTGGTTGTACGCGTAAAAATTTGGTCTTTGTGCAGTCGGGCGCTTGAAGCTTACATAACTGATGCAGCCCCCTTCTTCGGCACTTCACTCGTCGCTCCTCGCACGGTCAACCGAGTCACACGAAAACTTGCTAACGCTATGATTCGATGTGTAGCTACATCTTATACTATACGACCCAGCGCTCAAACCCACTGGCTCGCCCGACGCAGACGGTGCAAGCGCAGCGACCCTGAAAAAGGTCACGTGCTGCATCCGTTTTGTGAGCCAGTGTATGTCCTTTGCCTTGACACCTATTGCAGATCATCACCAACTTCCCTTTTCCTGCGCTGTCTATGTCCATTGGTCCTGGGCCCTTTGGGTCACTCGGCGTACTTGGTGCTGGCCAAGTGTCCTTCTTTAGGGAGTTGAAAGTCATTTTTACTTTGCCTTCCTGACCAGCCCGTTTAACCCAGGGAGCGTTGAATCCCTTGGCGTTCTCGGCGATTTTGGTAACCTTTCCACAAGTGGCACGACCATCAGTTCCAATCGTAAAGACTTGATCTCCTTTGGACAAAAGTGTCTTAGTGGTGGTTGCTTGGGTGGTGGTAGTAGTCGTAGTGTGCGCCGTGGTTGTAGCGCAGGGTGAGGAAGCATGCTTAGGTTTTTCAACCTTTGCAAATTGTTGGATATGCATGTCAATGAGCAATGCGCGCTCAGCGACTTGGTTAAAAGTGGTCACGCCAGCCGGGTCAAAGCTTTGTGCCAACATGCTTTGTTTGACCTCCATAGATAGGTGATCATAAAACATGTCATGCAATGTAATATTGTTGTAACCTAGATACACCAATAGGCGTTGGAATTCAATAAGATAATCTTGCACTGTCCCTTTCTGGCGCAGTTTCTTAAGTTCTTGTCTATGGTTGTCTCCTTCGTTGAGTTGGCCATAACGAGCATTCATTTCGCGCCAAAATACTGTAGTGTCATGTAACCAGAGTTCCACTTGGTTACCAAGCATGTCAACTTCGAGATACGACTGGACCCATTGGCAAGCCGATCCAGAAAGGTAGGAGATAATAAATGCAATCTTCGCATCTTCTCCATGGTTAGGCATATTGGTATCCATGAATAGTCAACGAGAAGTCATGAATTTGTGAAGCTCTTCTCGTTTAGAGCCATTGAATGTATTAGGCTTAGCCATGTTGACTTGCCCAACAGGCGCAACTGGAGGTGGCGGCTGTTGTTGTCCATGTCACAACCCTGTACTATCTAAGGTGTGAGCTCGCTCTTACGTCCGTCGAGGGACTTGGTACGCCTTGTGCTTGTGCTGAGGGTGTCTTGTTGCGACCTGCTTGTGGGTGCGCCTCGTGGCTTTGATGTGGACCGTGGTCCCTTGGCCTGAATAGGCGCTGGTGATGTTTTGTGTCGCTGGTCTGGTGGCTGATACAAGCCATGAGTTGGGGTGGTCTTAAGTCCGATCCAAAGGGAATGAGGATCGACTGCCCAAAGTGCTAAGTAGCTATGCTAATCTAACGCTGCCTTACTTGTAACACTAGCCGCGCTGAAGCCTGCTAGTATGGTCACACTGTAGAGGGGAGAGTTGACGAGGTAGAACAAGCTGAGGGTACTCAGCTTGTTCTCCACTGTATATATACTACGAAGTACATGGTCTATGCGTACGGGAGTCATACATCGTAGAGCGAGGCAGTACATCGTAGAAGTGGGTCGATACAGTGGAAACGAGTCAAAGCCACGAGAGCAGGTAACAAAGGGTAAGCGCTGCACGGGCTGTGCTGCTTGTGTAAGGGTTGCTTACAAAGGGGCTTATGAGAGTCAAGCCATGAGACAGTGTGGGAAGGCGCGTCAACGCTAAGGTGCGAGGCAGGGCACAAGAGAAAGGGTAGGCGTGCAGCACATAGGTTGTGAGGCGTGAGAGCGGGTCACGACAGTCCACCTTGTTGACCTCCTGCCTGTCCGCCGGCTTGACCACCCGGGCCTTGCGCACCTCCTTGAGGTGGAAGTAGATTTTGATTAATAATTACGGTGCTTACTAGGGCTTCAATGCCCACAACGCGATTGAATCTATTTGTTACGTCGACACCAGCTAAGCCAAGTTGTTCGTCAAAGTGGGTCTGGTCATTTGTCATTTGGGTTTCAAGGTCCTGAATTTCTGTACGAGCTACTGCCAAATTGCCTCTTATATCATCTACCGCTGATACTACATTTGTCATGACTTGACACCCTTCCCAAATATTATTTCAGAATTTATTATATTTTTCAGATACACTTTCTTTTTATGGAACATTTGTCATAAGCTTAGTTATCCTTCGTAATCTTTGTCATCAGGGTCTATTAGTCAGAAGGTCACGTGATCATAGAATGTTCCAGAAGTCTTACTAATCCTTCTCATTTCACATCTAATATCAAATTAGTATGACTCGTTCTTTGTACACGTAGATACAAGGCTGTGCATCCTGTTGTATATAACCAAGGGCAAGTTTGAGGTAACAGACCAAGAACTTGACCTCCTCGTCAATACTAGTTCTTCTCACATCCTCTGGTCACTGAGCCATCTCGTGCTCATACCCTTTATTAGTCTTATCACCTATTGTCTGAGGGATTCTGACAACATTGGTCATAGCATTACATGTGACATTTAGGCCTATTTTAGTTCAGAGCGTAACCAATATGTAGTCGATGTGTTGGATGGAAGGACTCTGTACTTTGATGCCGGACAAGGGTTTGCGATGGGATACTCCAGACCATAGTCATGTGATCTCATTAGATGACAAATGCATTTGTTTATCGCTCTAAGGTCCTTGTCATCCTATTGGCTTAGAACTGAAGTAACATCATCGTTGCCATGGTCCGATATCCCTTAGTTACAACACCGTACCATGACACCATCTTATCCAGGTAACCGTTACTGACACCATTTGTACTCAGTAACAGATCGTTCCATTCCTAGCGTGCCATAGTTACCTAGTTACGGTTGTCTCGTATCATGTTCTCCGTAGTTACTGTGGTCTGAGCGTAGATATTGTTGTCCTTTAGTCATGTACGCACAGACCTTCTCCCTGTAGTATATAAGGAGCCCCTTGAGGGCGTTGAGAATGCACCCTTCTTTTCACCATTTACTTACCACTTACCAGTGAGACCAGACTTGAGCCCAGCTCGTCTAACTTGTGTAGATAGTAGTCTTAATAGATA
>WSTH01000628.1:0-20746 GCA_019616345.1 Ceratobasidium sp. 395
TCTTCAAGTCGTATCCGCTATACAATCGCCTCGGCTGGGTCGACAACCGTGATAACTCATCCCGCAACATCACGGAACGTGGCAGTTATTCGATGGATCACGAACGTGTCCGGAGATACAGTTGTTGAGACACAGGATCTAACTCTAAGGCTTAACAAATGGCTCGAAACTTCCGACTGGGGACCAGTTAGGTCACGTGTAAGCCAATGGTGCTTGAAACTCTAAGCGCAGGTTTTTGACGATGCGAAACGTTTCAGCACTTCAAAAAGCACGGACAAGCACCCAGTATCAAATGGACCGAGAAGCAGGGTGAATGGGAGGTAAGTGTCTTATCCTCGGATGTAGGTATGAGGACGCCTTGGCTGCCCAAGTGTTCGATGACTCTCGTCCCGTTGAATTTCGTGATGTCCTATTTGGCACGCTCATTTTTTTCTTCCCTGTAGGCCACAGACTCTAAGAAACGGGTTCTTGCCGTTCTAGTATCACGCAGGTCGGCGCTCGGCACTCGACTCGACCTCACATCTGCTGGCCTTCCGCACCGTGATGCGCTAGTATTGACGGCCCTGCTGACCGTGACTGGCGAATACGACTGGAGGCGATACGGCTCTATTAGGGACAACCAGGCGGATTCGGCGGAGCCTTCGGCAAGTAATGCGAGTAATCAGCCTTCATCGGAACCGACGCAACAGTCCGACGGTCCACTACCAAGCTATCAGCAAGCGCCGTTTACTCGACCGCTCGCTCCTTTGCTCTGCGCATCACCTAATACAGACCCAGGATTGAACAACGGCGCTGCAACCCAACCAATAAACCAACCTCCCACTAATACAGTACCAGCACTGCGACCAATGACGCTTACTCTTTCCTCTCGGGAACTTC
The DNA here is from genome assembly GCA_019616345.1 of Ceratobasidium sp. 395. Classification (NCBI taxonomy): domain Eukaryota; kingdom Fungi; phylum Basidiomycota; class Agaricomycetes; order Cantharellales; family Ceratobasidiaceae; genus Ceratobasidium; species Ceratobasidium sp. 395. Next base: position 880 of record WSTH01000628.1, read on the forward strand.
TATCGGGTAGTTTCTCGGAGGGCGCTCAGAAATATATTACAATTACGACACTAGGTCCATATACAAATATTATTCTACACTCGCAATGTTCAGATTCTATGGAGCCAGAGCCTTCGCCCCCCACAAATCCTGTTCAGTCGACCAAAGTCGCAGGAATAGAATGGGCGCCAGTGTCAAAAGTAGCACCTCAAGTCTTACTGAGCGGCCAGTATCGAAGAATAGCTGATGTGATGCATAAGAATTCAGTATTTGGGTCTCAGTACGTTACTATATGCGTAAAATCAACCTCCACACTAACTACTCGACAGTAAAGGAAAGCGGTTCGGGCATTCCGATTTTCTTCCGTCAATGGTTTGGACAGAGGTCTCGCGGACATCCACTGCATCAATCTTTAACGATCCAAATGCATCCATACGATGCACCTGTCGATCTCATCCGGACAGCCGGCCGCTCGCCGTGCTCACTCGCTACTTGAAACGGAAAGGCACTCAACTCGAGCTTACGCCGGAAGGACACGCGATTATTATTGAGGTTGTCCTGACCGCGTTGCTAATGATATGCAAGCCCGACGACTGGAAGGTGGTTGCGGGAGCGGGAGTACCAACTGAAGAAGTGACAGGTGGGACTAGGGAGAACTCTCATCCGTCGAATGTGTTGACCGTAGGGGAAGAGATGGTATCGGATCTGGACGGATGGGCGGGTCCATCGGCGCTGATGCGACTGCGCACTGGCCGGGAGGTAGGAGGTATAGACATTTGAGCTCGTTGCAGCCCTACAATAAAGACAATCTCTACAACCACTGGTATATAGCCGTAGTCTAATGTGTCATTCCGTTTACTCAAACATTTTGTCAGTTAGTGAAGTACTTAAAAATAGCTATACCTATATTCTTCAAGACTAGCGGTAGTAGAAGTTTCACGGACTAGGGATCGTAATTCGGGGCGAGGATTAAAGTTCGTACTGCTTTGAACCCTACAAGAACGAAATAGTATCAAGGGTTGACCTAAAAGTTGCGATACGGAGCATAGAGCAAGGCAAGTAGCTCCACCAAACCATAGTCAACTAAGGATCCATAGGTAGTGTCGCAGCTATATCTTTACTAGCCCTGGGCTAAGTGGCAGGCATGCAGACGGTGGGTTCTTGTGAGGATACTGGAGAGCAAACTGATCTGGCATAGGACATTATCCTAGAGTGGGCTGATACGAACAATGTGCTGAATGCGAGAGAGGGTGAGTCTTGGGTGAAGGCCACCGAAAACGAAATAACAGTATCAACGTTGTCCCAAGATGACCTTTCAGTTACCACCTACGCAGACCAATATCCGTCACAGAAAGCGCAGAGAAAATAACAAACGCCAAAGATTATCCTCAATGAGCTCAAAATAGATAGCACACAGCCGATTCAGATTAGCCTACTACAAGATATTGTTTGAAAGAACCCACGGCGCATAGGTATCTTTTATGCGTATCCTTAATGAAGAGAACTGGACATATGAGCAACTAGTCAACAGCTATTGTCTGATCGGAGAGAGAATACGAGATAGGCAGTTCTTAGATGTTAGAGCGGATTTAAGATAAGCAGAGGGTACTGCTCGCGACTGAGTGTGGTCGCTCGCTGGAAGCCTAACAGCGCGTAGGCTTGGCAATATGGGCGCTTAATCCTCATTAGCCAATGGCGAGCCCTGCCGCACGCTAGCCACAACAACGGCTTTGTCAGCGTTAGGTCTATTTTTCGGACGACCACCACAAGGCGCGTATTCTGATGCTTGACGTGGCCGACGGTAGAACTCACACCGGTCCGGAGACTATCTAGTCAGCTGAACTAACTTACTCCTTGAACCACGAACGCCGACGAGTGGTTACACTTCCGTTAGGTTTAACCAGCATCTTTTGTACTTATACGGCAACCGGGCCGCCTCGCTTAACTTAAAATCATGATTTAAGCTCGATGGGACCTTTTTTAAGGCAAAAGATTCTCGATCTCTTGATGCGTTACGTACTGGTGGTATCCTTTGGATCTCATTTCGGCAGGATTTCTCCCAACCGTAGCTTCTAATTAGTTTCTTCCCTTGACCTAATGGGGGTCCAGAAGCGATGACCCTATATATCCACGCGCCGGATCTTGGAACGAAGCGTATATATAAGCTGCACAACAGTATCCCTCTTCACTAGTCCGCAGCTATGTTCGGTAAAGCTCTTGTTCTGCTTTCTTTTGCCATCTCTGCCCTTTCCGCAAGCTCCCCTCCGTCTGGAGCAATCACAGTTGGACCAGGTGGAAAATACTCTACTCTTACTGCAGCCCTTGCGGATACTTCTTCGAGCGTATACTTTATCTATGCCACGTCAATAAAGGAGCGAGTCGTAATCACTCGCTCTGGAATCACCATCTACGGGCAAACCTCGAACGCCTTAACATACTCTAGCAATCAGGTCACCATTTACAACAATATCCCTGCAAGCACCGCGGGGAGCAACGAGGCGAGCGCTACTGTCTCGGTTAAAGGAGCGGACGTCAAGCTTTACAACCTTATCATTTCTAATACATATGGTCAGGTACGCTTGTTTAGTCACCTAGTATAAGAAAAAACTGATTCGGTAACTTAGGGAAGTCAAGCGATTGCTCTGAGTGTTGCTGGGACACGTTTTGGCGGTTATGGCCTGAAGCTCACCGGATACCAAGATACATTCTTGGCAAATACCGGTCTTCAGTTTGTTGGCAAGAGTTATGTTAGTGGAGCGACCGACTTTGTAGGCCACTTTTCTCTTCGAAAGTTGAGACCCACTGATTAAATTGACCGACAAGATTTTTGGGGGCGCAAGTCTCTGGCTCACGGGAAGCACTATAGAGACCGTCGGTAATGGATGGCTCACCGGTATGATCCTATTTTTCTCAACAAAGCGCCGAAAACTTATAACACATATATTCACTAGCTTCCTCGCGCTCGTCTGGAGATGCTACCTACGTAAGTAGAGAACAATGATGCTCATAAGTGAAGCGTACTAACCCTAAGAACCTAGTATGTGATCGATAAGTGCAATGTTATCGGTACCGGAACTCAATACCTCGGTAAAACACCCTTTGCTGCTCTCCCGAGTCTGCTAACGTATTTGTCCAGGCCGCCCATGGCACAACTACGCACGCGTGATCGTCCAGAATTCGTCCCTTGGATCTCAAATGTATGCATCTCTTTTCATTCCTGCACAACATTCGCACTGAACGACCGCATAGCCAAGCTGCTGGATGGACTCAATGGTCGAGCTCAAGCCCCAACACGGATCATATCTTGTTCGGCGAGTACAACAACTCCGGGTAAGTGCCCCCTTTCTACTTCACCCATCAAGAACTAAAGCTTGACAATACCAACTGGCAGTGCTGGAGCGTGGAAGTCTGGGCGTGCCTCCTTTGCAACCAAACTTTCGGCTGGTGTTTCCATGAGCACTGTTTTTGGCGGATCCACCAGCTGGGTAGATTCTGCGTATTTGTAAACGAATCTATGGATTTGCTAAATGAATGCGTCGGCAAACGTGTTGTTCACCTTCAATTTAGCGGCGTATCGCAAAGCAATATTCTGTGGCTCATTAAATAATGATAACTCATTTAAACCGTAGGTTTTGGCTACCTGGCTCTCAAGTTTCTAACTCAGAAGCGCTAAGAGGGCCCAGCGCGCAACAAACAAAACACATCTAGCTTATTCAAAGGTTTAGTTGTTGTTTATACCTTGCAACTCTGGGGAGAGGATAGAGTAGCTTAGATAGATAATCTAGTATGGTAAAAAAAAAACATAAGGCGCGCGTACACAGTTATGGGTAAAGTAGGCGACATCCATAAGCATCCATGCAAATTGCACGTGACCTTTCCCACGCCCAAAACGGGCAAACCCAACATTTACCGGCGATCCAGAGCAGCTACAAGAGAGCGGAGAGTTGGAGAGAGGAATTAAACATAATCAATGAGGTTTCATGTTCTCACAATTTGTATTTAAGCTGCGTGAGTGAATATATTTCGTCGGCAAGGTGTGCGAGGTTGTAGTCGCGTGATGTCGTTTAGTCAGCGGCGAATGAGTGATATTCTAGCGGAGGCTCTGGGGTCTCTCGGTATCTTCTGGTTCTAAACCTCGACCATGCCATTCGTCACAAAGCGTAAAGCCCATATGCAAGCCACGGCTCATACACGCCAGATATTAATTTCGACTTTGGTAAATAGTTGTTCAACAATGCCGGCATACTTCTTTAGAAAAAGCAGAAAAGCGCCGAGGATTTGTGCAAGCAGGATGAAGGAGAGGTGTGGGTGATAGGAGAGGAAGGAGCCAGTACCATCGTGATTGACTCATGTACCCTATCCGCGTCATCTGAATTAAACGAGTTCAAAGTCTCCTCGAACAAAACCTCGCCTGATCTCTCGCGCGTTATCCAGAACCCCAAGCTAACCCCGTTGCGTCTCGTTTTTGCCCCGCACGGTGGTCTCCCCGCAAATGACCGACAATCCCGCACAGCTAGGCAGCATGCCACCGACACAAGCACCTTACATGTCTCAGTTCTTATAAAGCTCTCCGCCGACGGATTAAATCAACAATATTATATTTGCGATGTGTTCGCGGCGCTTTGTTAACGCATACAACGAGGGGCTTGATGGTCCCAACGCCGCTGCTAGTGATTGGGTGCGAGAAGATTTCAGGAGCCATAAAGCTACGCCGGAGCATATAGAGATGCAGTCAGCAAATGATACTGTATCTATGAACACCTATCTACTTGACTTTGCTCAGAAAACCGCCTACGGAATATGTGAGGTGAACCCCGGAAACCCTTGAGGTTCGGAGAAATAATAATCGCCGACACAGCCAGGTCACATGACTTCACTCAGCAACACTTGACTTGCTCTTTGGTTCTCTCAGCACTTGTAAATGTAAGATATAGCGACATGAGACCTCAAGAATTCTGCATAAGTCCCCTCTCCAACTCTCCGCTCTCTTGTAGCTGCTCTGGATCGCCGGTAAATGTTGGGTTTGCCCGTTTTGGGCGTGGGAAAGGTCACGTGCAATTTGCATGGATGCTTATGGATGTCGCCTACTTTATAATGCGCCTGACTCTCAGAATGTCCATGATTAGTCATACGGGCGCTTACGACAACCTCTTCTCCCAACAATCACTACTCTGGCATAACACTCCATCTCTTGCTATGGAAGCACAAAATGATTGGGGTGAGTAAACGTCCTCGAAGCATTGACGCGGAAGGGTGATACGTATCTGACATTAGAGGAAAGGCCCTCCGACCCCGAGCCAGAATCCGGGCTTGATTCCGAAGAATGGGAACGTTCTGAAGATGACAGTGACGAACAGCTGGACCCAAAGGGTAAATCGGCCGCGAGAGTTACTCGTAATTCGTCCAAACTGGCGGATGGGAGTACAGATACGAGAGAAAACATTCAAATTCGAAGCGAATTCGAGTTAGTAGCATGCGTCTTCACTCTCCTCGAACCAGCTGGAACGGATTTTTTGTTAGCCGTCTAATGGAGGATATCAAGACCACCAACGAGAGTACTCAATCATTAGGAAAAGCCTGGGACTTTACCATTGCCGACAACGACGCGGATAACTTTGACCTCCAAGATGAATTGCGCCAAGCGACAGGGATTGGGAAACGGCATAAAGGCAAAGGGGTACGAGTCAATTCATAAACTATTGATACCACTTTGATATAGAACCATCAATCCAGCGCGCAAGAGGACCGCGTCGGGTCCACATGTCTCAAGAAGTCAAATACTTCTTGGGACAAGCCAACGACGCCTACGCATCGGGCGATCGTGCTATAGCCATCAAGATTTTTCAAGATGTCATCGCCATCGAGCCTGGAATACCAAGCGCTTGGTCGACCCTTGCGCTTTGTCACGAAGAAGCGGGGGACACAGCTCGTGCATTGCAGCTACGGATTATGGCGGCACATCTAGCTAGTGAGGCCGATACTTGGGTCGAGCTAGGCCTGAGTTCTAGGTGAGCCCGGGTTCCAAGCAAGCTAGAAAATCCCTCACACTAAAGGTTCTGGGATGTTAGGGAACTCGGGTCAATGGAGCAGGCAGTCTATTGTTATCGTAACGCTGCGCGACTGGATAAAACGAATCCAGATATCCTATGGGATTATGCCTTCTGCCTGCGTGAATCCGGTCAAATTCAAAAGGTGAATGGCGCCGGACTCCTTTATACCATTCTGTCACTTAGTATATTCCTTGCCAGGCAATTAAAACTTATGACTCCATCCTCCAATTACTCCCTCATGATCTTACGATACTCGCCCAACTCCGGGATCTCCTCGTTCAAACAGGTTCTCTTGCGCGAGCCGCAGAACTCTATTCGGCTGCATTTGAATATCACCTTGCCAATTCGGTTTCGTCTCAAGCATTGCAAGGGGACATTGCTATCGATCCACTCTTGGCATCAACAGCAGAGCCTGACTCCACGTGTAAATTCGGGACTCGTGAAATTGCGGCGCTAGCAGACTTATTGAGCGGGCTTGGAGAACATTCTCGGGCGGTGGAAGTTGTAATGAGGGGTGCGAGGTGGTTAGGGCAAATACCCGACCGTAGTGACGCAGATTCGATCGATGAGGAGCTGGACGTAAATCTAAGGATGAGATTGGCGGTAGCGAAGCTTCGTTTGGGAGACTACCAGATAGGCACAGTGAGTTCGGTTCTACAATTTAGAGTCGAATGCTATCCTTTTTGCAGAAACATGCTTCTTCAATTCTGGCGCACGATATCAATGAATTCTACGAGCTTCACACTGAGCTTGCAGACGTGTACTTTGAGATTGGTGCATTCGCAGATGCGGTGGTTATCTATGAACGACTCGCGTGCCAGCCTCACGTGAGTGTTGTTGTCCTCGGAGGTTATACGGTAACTGAGTGGTTTTTATATCAGACAAGCAGCCTGCATGTTTTAAGCCAAATTGGAGCATGTCATCGACAGATGAAAAACTATACGGCAGCGCGGGACGTGTACCAACGGAGTAGGTTTTGCTCCCATCCTGACCGCCCATATTTCTAACGCTGCCTGTTAGTTATCGATGTGGATCCAGATGTGCATGATGCCAAGATGAGACTTGCAGAAATTTACGATCTTTTGAACGAAAAACGCCTGGCGTTGAATCTCGTCAACGAAGGTGAGAGCTGTTATGTCTTGTATGATATGAATTCATCAATTCCGTCGAAACGAAGTCATAAAGGCACGCGAGCAAATTCAGTTACGCGCGGCCACGTCTGAGTCCCCTGCCCTACCCGATACATCTCTCTTTGCAGAACGGTCTCAAGCTGCTGGCCCTACCCCAAAGAAATCAACCCCGAAGACAACTACCACGCTAGCCGAAGCTCAACGTCTGGATCGAGAACATACAGATACAGTGATTAGGGGATTCAAGAAGCTGAAAGAGACCGATGCAGGAGATATTTGTCTTGATCCTGCGCAGAAGGACGTTGGCAGGTGGGACGGGTGGCTGGCCGTTGCCGAAGAACTAGCAAGGATTTTTATGGAAGAGAAGAGGCTGTTTATTGCCGATAGAGTGAGCAATAACAACTGTTACCAGCCGAGCACACAGCTGACTTCGATCGTTCTAGTACAAGGAATTCGCAGGGTTAAAAAGAAAACCCAGGAAAAATAAGAACGACGAGGATGTTGAGATGAGTGAGTAATGTTACACTTCATTTCTGGACTACGCGTCTAAATTAGGCTTCAGGTACACCCGGACCCAGTAGAGCTGCGACATCTACCACAAATTACCGAGGGATCCAACTTGCCGAGTGGCTGCAATTTTTCATCAAGGTGTGGACTCGTTGTTCGTTAAGGCTATGCTACCGCTGATATCAATAACGAAGTACGCATTTGTTATTACAAAGCATAGAGGTCGATACGCCGATGCAAATAACATGCTGAATAAACTTAGCTTGTCAAACGCCTATCAGGGATGGAGAAACCAGAACTCGATTTGGCTTGCATTGCTCAGTACGTACATTTTTTTGTAGGTATCTATGCGTCTAATACTCAGCGCAGCGATCGCGGTCCATGAGCGGGATGCAAAGTCCATTGTCGAATACGGTCGGAAGATTGTTGGCCGGTACCAGTTTAGTAACGACGCACTGCGACTGTTTCTTGCTTCGCTTGGCGGGGGACTTGCGGCCGCTGAAGCGTTTGTCGACAGCGCATTGCAGAAGTTTTTGTTCCGAGAAATGACTTTGTTTGAACGGGCTGCCAAGGGTGAACCTGCGACCTTTGTAGGGGGTGGCCGAAACAGATGGGACTTTGGAGGTGGTAAGGGCGATAACGAGGACGATGATGACGCAGAACCAGCCACGCCAGCGAAAGCCTCTTCGAGCGCTGCAGCGTCGAACCCATCTCCTGTTTTACCGACAAAAGAAAGTCCAGTCTATATCTCTGCGTACGCGCAAATCTCGGGTGGGACCAGAAGTTATCAGACCGAGATTTGTGAGTTTTCTGTTTTCTGTCCATGCTTGGAGCTTAGAATATCTCTAGATTACTTGTTCAAGGCATACGACCTGGAGCCGAACGATCCAGTTATATGCTTGAGTCTCGGCACGGCCTGTATTGGTCGGTCGATGCAACGTCAAGCTGACAATCGTAACCATATGGTCGCTCAGGTACACTTTGATGAATATGTCATTGACTATAAACTTGATCCAATATGGTGTTGTTTAGGGATTCGCATTCCTCCACAAGTATCGTACTCTGCGTGGTGGTGACGGGCCACTTCAGATGGAGGAAGTAGATTATAACATCGGACGAGGTTTTCACCAACTAGGTTAGGCATCTCCCCTTCGTCTCGTTATCCTCCCTGAATTTTTGAACTACTTACAGGTTTACATGCATTCGCTCAGAAGCACTATAAAGCGGTCTTGGAGAGTGTAGATAACCGTCAGAAGGTGGACCCACAGGCTCCGGTGAGCTAGCTTGTTCTACTCACTCAGACGAATTTACGAAAATCATCTCCCACATTCTTTTCTTTATGATACGCATCGGTACGACAACTCCGGCCACGTCCGATCTATATCTCTAGCTTGGTATTGCTCGAGAGACTGCGTATAACTTGTCCTTGATCTATGTTGTCTCTGGGTCGCCACTACTCGCTCGAGACTTGTACCGTACTTGGCTGAGCTTCTGAAGCATGTCATTCGCTACCTAGCCCAACTAACCGGGCAAACTCTTTTACTCTGCTTGTTAGCTATACGCTTTACTCGTGTGTCGCAAAATCGTGTCTCAAACTATAACCACATCAATTTGGTGGGGCGATATCATTGTATTTTACTGGTTCGGCCCGACGCCAGAGCACCTGGACTCGCGTAGAAAGGCCTTTCAAGTCCACTAAGCCGGGATTATCTTCCAGTCCACTCTCTCTCCTTGGGTAAACGGGCTATCTGGAGCTTGCAGTGCCATCTAAAAAGCCCTTGAGTACTGCTCATGATATTGTTACGCGGACCTACTATCGGTGGGTGCATCATCAATGGGGATCCCCAGACCTCCGCGTCAGTATCCTTCACGAATATGCTGGGATGCACCAGGTTAATTAAGCCCTACAAAATCAAAAAGAGAATCAAGATCTCACTTGAACCTGCCGGGTGTCGTCTCAGAGGGCCTAAACTCGAAGTAATTTGCCTCTGGGCCTGCATATAGTTCGGTGTTGGTCTCTGGAGCGCCTTCGAATGAGAGATATAGTTTGTTTGAAACGTTCTGGATCGTATACGCCTCTCGAGCGCTATCGTATTTCAGCTCCCACTTCGGCATGTTAGCCAGCGTTGCAGTCAATATCAGGTTGGGGAATTACCTTAAGGTGATCCACTTCAAAAACATCACGCTCGCGCATCGTCACAATACGCGTGCTACCACCAAATCCGAGCGATAAGCAAGCGGATCCCAGGTACTCCTCGCCTGATTTGTCGATGCGGTATACTCCGTCAGCGATTGATTGGGACATGAGGAGACTATGGAAGAGAGGAGGAGAGGTCGGCTCCAGCTTTCGAAACGCTGCATTATTATAAACTACAGTCCGCCCCCAAGGTGCATGGATTGCGTCATAAAGTTCAGCCATGAGTTATGAAGTCATTTCTTGAAATGGAGTTGAAGTTCGGCTTAGAGTTGTTGATCATTGATAGTTTGATCGAGGGATTTTAATATTTCTATTTTGGGATAGTTATTGTACTTGACCGTTTTCGTCACCACTACGCATACATCTTGATTTATCGGTGCTAGGAAGACCATGTATTCCTTGCAGACCTCGCATCAAGGCCATAGTGTCGTCCTCGGAAATTACGAGAAGCACTTAGGGCTCGAAAGGTGAGTAATATACAAATTCGCGCGCATACATGCCAATCATTCCCTTGGGTGATTTACAACCCTAACTTAGCAGAGCTTGTAGCTTCTTATATCGTAACGACCAACACAACTTTCATATACTGTATGCAGAGAAATCAAACATGTGCTACCGTATCCCCAATCATCAAACTCTTCAATGGCCACATCTGGCCTCGCTCAACTCAATCTTCTGCACACTTAGTACACGGCGAGCTCCAAGCTACACACGGATCTGTATGCTTCATAAAAATACGTCAAACACGTAAGGTAAAATCTGATCATACAGTCATTCGTCATAATGAGGTCTGGGTTGAAATGTCTCACTGGGTGATACTTCGTGGTTAAATAGTATGGGTGGAAGAAAAGGCTCGGTGGTTACAAACGGTAGAGAGAAAGTGATGGTATGTCTTGGTGATAGCTCTAAGTTCTTGTATATCTTTATGTACGAAATCCAGATCAAAGCCACTAGAGTACTCGCGCGGTCCCCTACTTCGAACTAAGAGAAGAGTATTGGTCGAATACATTTATGTCGCTGAAACTTAGGAGCATGGACGCTACAAGAAGACCGGGACATGCGCCTGATGACGCTTCTGGCTTAACTTCTAGAGTACTAGTTATGCTAAAGGTTGTCATAACGCTCCCGCGGCTTGGAATGTCCAGGCCAGGCAGCGTCCCTTAATCCAGTATACATCCACATATTGTGGCATATCCAAGCGTATTTTGCGTATCAAAGTAAATTAAGCTCATCGACACTTCCATGCCAGTACCATCATCGCGGATTTAACCCGGATCAAGGCGATCACAGTGGACAGGGTTTACCTCACAAAGCTCGTGACGTCATTATAGGATGCGTTTGATCATTTGGCTTCTCAAATATCCGCTCCGGTGATCAAAAACTCCCCATATGGAGGCCGTCTCTAGCATTGAAGAGACCGAGAAGACTTTCGACTCGCCAGCGATGTCTAGATCTCAAGCATGGAAAGCCAAATATCCCGATGTCGACTTTCGGTTATTTGAACCGAACAGTCCTGATGCGGTGCCCAATTCTTATATAGTGAAGTTTCTCTTACATTTAGCGTTCGCTTACTTGCTGATTTGTATTCGTAGATCCGATTGAAGAAAGATAGTAGAAGCCTTGAGGAGTACCTGAACTGGTTAAAATCCGGACCAGGCTCTAGTGGGTTGGAAGATGTCAAAATTGTGCATGAATATGAACGTGAGTCGGGTTTATGTGTGTCTTCTTTAGAGAGTGCGCCGTTGACTTGCGCGTGCACAGTGATTAAAGGATATTCGGCTGAACTAACCGACGACGGGATGGCTGTCGTCGCCGCGTCTCCCGACGTAGAGAGGATTATTCAAAATAGCTGGGGAAAACCTGCCGTGGATACGCCCTCGGAGTTGAGCAGCGTGGAAAAAGTGATGCCATGTGCTTGAAAATAAACTGGTGATGTCCGTGAATTCTTGTACTAATTGATGTGCAAAACCCAACTTGAAGCCCCTAGGGTTGCTGCATGGTCACTAAATTTGTGCCGAGGGAAGATTTTTTGTCAATCATCTCTGTATATACCTCTGAGAGCGTGGGCGCTACTAGGAGGCTGGGCGCGCTTGCTGCCGCTTCTGGCTTAACTCTCTAGGATGTTGACAGTGCTGAATGTTGTGCTCCCAGAACTTAGAATACTGAGACCAGGCGGAATTCTGTCCTCCGGCCTGGCAGGGTGTATGTCACGATGAAAGTGTGCGTTCAAGTATACATACCAACCACGGCATATCCAAAGCATATTTGCGTATCAAATTGGCTCATCAAGAACTTCCGCGCCAAGACCATCAGCCCTGATCGAGGTAATCACAGTGGATTCATGGAACAAAGTTTACCCCACATAGCACGTGACGTTGCTCCAGGTTCGAGCTTCGCGAATCCATCTCATTTGTCTTCTCTCGGATGGTTAAAAACTCCTCATGACATAGGAGCCACCCCCACGTTTCGCTCTGTCACTACGAAAAACATGTTAATACCTCTTTTATCACTGTTTTCTCTCGTTTCTGCGCATCCAAGCTTGGAACTTCGAGCTGAACCGAATCAACCGTCTAATACACCTCGAGCATGGTCCGAAGCACATAGCCTTGCCCAGTCTTTTCTCAAGAATACTACACTTGAGCAAAAAGTGAATATTACTACGGGAGTAGGCTGGCAGATTGGTCGATGTGTTGGAAACATTGGAGCGCAGCCTGATATCGGATGGCCAGGTTTATGTTTGGAGGATAGCCCGTTAGGGGTCAGGAATGCGGACCGGGTGACGGCGTTTCCGGCGGGGATCAATGCTGCTGCGACGTGAGTTATAATTCTTGGCTGCTCTCCTAGCCTTGATGACTAATTGTACTTACAGATGGGACCGAGACCTCATCCGGCGTCGGGGCGAAGCAATGGGGAGAGAGTTCAAAGGCAAAGGAGTACATGTTGCTCTTGGTCCCATGATGAATCTAGGACGTGTTGCCGCTGGCGGACGTAACTGGGAAGGCTTGTAAGTATTTGTCGTCTAATTTTGTGTTGTGACACTAAAAGGTATATTTCGTTAGTGGTGCTGATCCGTATCTTTCCGGTGAATCTGCCTATGAAACTATCATAGGGATTCAGAACGAAGGCGTGCAAGCTTGGTACGCCCATTTGTTTCTTCTCTGCCTTTCGATTTAGTTCTCATTCATATGCATCAGTGCGAAACATTACATTAACAAGTAAGTTTGGTGATTCTTCCATTGTCCCCTACCAACTGTACTAAATTACCAACCTTGAATGAAGCGAACAAGAACACTACCGAACAAAATCTTCGTCGAACGTTGATGACCGAACCCAACATGAAGTCTACGCGCATCCCTTTTTGAGAAGTGTTATGGCTGGTGTTGCCAGTGTAATGTGTTCATACAGTCAGTACCGTTCATTTTATACTCGTCAGGTTGATTGCTCACGGGAGGAATGTAGATTTCAGTACGTAGATTTTTTTCTGCTGAAAGGCGAGGAAAAGCTGAAATTTTCAACCAGTTAATGGAACATGGGCATGTGAAAACGACAAAGTCCTCAACGATATACTCAAACATCAGATGGGGTTCCAAGGATGTATGTCCTTCCTTACTTCCCCCTCTTCTCGCTCCCGCTCATTTTTTTTCGTAAGATGTCATGTCCGACTGGCAAGCGACCCATTCAACCATTTCGGCTGCACGTGGTCTGGACGTAAGTCAAGTTCCATTCAGCTGGGTAGTAGTAAGCTAATGACCGGTGGGGGATGAACTTCAGATGACAATGCCTGGAGACGTTAAGTTCAACTCGCTCGACAGCTACTTTGGTGCAAACCTCACAACGTACGTTCAAAATGGGACGATACCTGAAGAGCGGGTTACGGTGCGAGCTCCAATCTAACCATCCTTTGCAAGAGACTAATCTAAGTTCGGTTGAAAGGATATGGCTGGGAGAATTGTCGCGGCGTGGTATCTTCTTGGACAGGACAAGAACTTTCCGCCTGTCAATTTCGATGCGTTTAGGCCTTTGGCGCAGGAGAATAACTCGCATGTGGATGTTACGGGTGATCATTACGAGTGAGTGTTACTCCACTCGCATTTCATTTGGCGGCTTGGCTGCTTCTCCCTCAAGACCCTTCTCTGGTGCCGAAGGATCGAAAAGGCTGATGTATGGTTCTATAGGCTTGTTCGTGAAATGGGTGCAGCTTCGACTGTATTGCTCAAGAATGTCAATGGAGCTTTGCCGCTGAAAAAGCCGATTACCATGTCGCTCATAGGTAAGCTTCCTCCACTTCCCTCGAATGTTAGAAAGGCTAATATATGGGGGCATTTAGGCTCAGACGCTGGTCCTGGGACCCGTGGTCCTAACGGTTATGCCGATCAGGGAGGACTCGACGGGACGCTTGCGATGGGTTGGGGATCAGGGACCGCCAACTTTACATATTTAATTTCGGTGAGTTACAACGCTATCCATCGCGGCATTCGTTGCTTATCTTGAGTTACACAAAACATAGCCTCTCGAGGCGATTCAACAACGTGCTCAAGCAGATCATACGACTGTCGACTGGTGGTTAAAGGACTGGGACACAGCGGGTGCTGCCGCGATGGTTGCAGGCAAGGATGTCGCTGTTGTGTTTATTGCGAGCGATTCGGGAGAGGAGTATATCACTTTTGACAAGAATAAGGGCGATCGGTAAGCTGTGTGTTTCAGACAATCATGGGAAATTTTTGACTGGGTGGGACGTAGGAACAATTTGACGGCGTGGAATAATGGAGACGAGCTGATCAAAGCTGTTGCGGCTGTGAATAATAATACGGTTGTGGTCGCTCATTCGGTTGGACCGTTGATTCTGGAGCCGTGGGTCGATCACCCTAACGTGACTGCCGTGAGTTTTTTTGTTACAATCTGCTTTAGCTAACGCTGAGTATATATCCGATTGGGTTGCTAGATCCTCTGGGCTGGCCTTCCAGGGCAAGAATCTGGCAACTCGCTCGTAGACGTCCTATACGGGATGTACAACCCGTCCGGCAAGCTCCCCTATACAATCGCTCGTGCACCGGCAGACTACTCAGCCCAAGTCGTGTATAAAGACTCGAGCACGCAGCCGCAAATTCCATATTCCGAGGGGTTGTTTATCGATTATCGGTGGTTTGATGCCGTGAGTTTACTTTACTACTCTCTTGTTTTCAGTTTAATAATACCAAATGGAAAATAGAAAAACATTACGCCTCGGTATGAGTTTGGATTCGGGTTATCGTACACCACATTTGAGTATTCCAAGCTAAACGTTGCTCGGGCGAAGGAGGTTCTTGCAGAGCAGTTGATTTGGTGGGATGGGGGAGTGGGTGGGAACAAGACTGGAGCGTCGATTGAGAGTTGGTAAGTTCTCCTGCCTTGGTTCAGATAGGTCTGGTAGCTTAAACACTCGATCAGGCTCCACGAAACCCTATTCAAAGCCTCGTTTACTATCACAAACACCGGGAAAGTTTCAGGCAAAGAGGTAGCCCAGTTGTACATCAGTCCTCCTGCCAACGCGGGCGAACCGCCGAACCTCCTTCGTGGATTCGAAATCGTAGATCTCAAGCCGGGACAGTCGAAGCAAGTTGAGTTGGAGCTGTCCAGGTACGATTTGAGTGTATGGGATGTGGAGCGACAGGGGTGGGCGCGGATGGATGGGACTGTTGGCGTTTGGGTTGGAGGAAGTTCGAGGGACGTGAAGCTGAAAGGGGAATTGCTTTAGTGGACTGTCGTGGTTGACGCTTGAACGGTTTTGGACTATGCATTAGGATATTATCATCCATAGACGTTTTGTTTTCACGTTGCTTTTTAGTCTACCCTGTAGATTTTTAGCATATACTCATGTTTAATTGACATTGGAGGTGGAATTGAAGTTATGCTTACATGGATAGGTTGAATAAGATTGTCTGCGAGCGATACAGTATATTGGTGTAGTTCACTGGTTTATTGGTAGAAGGGCTTCCCTTCACTGACGCGTTGTGTTGTACTTCACGAGTTCTTTGGGGCAGCGTCAAGCGAACAGCCTTCGGGTCTTGGACCACTACAGCACCTTATATGCGCCTTTTTCTTGATTTTTCTTCTGTTCTAGCTCGTTTTTGCCACGCCGCACTACCCTCCTGCAGCGCCGTACATAAGCTGGGAGCTCTACCGTGGCCTGTAATGATTCACGCCGCTTTCGTGGAGTAGCAATATCTACAGCACCGGGGTATGGGTAAGGCTGCCACTCAATCCAGAAAATCGTGTACTGCAGTTGCATATATTTTAGGCTTGGAGCGAGGTCTATTTGTATACCGCTAAAGCTTTGAAGCCTTAGAAACGCCTACTAGCATTGCTAACTTAATTTTTCAGTGCGAAATGTTATAAATACAAGTTGTGAGACTTAAAGTCCGACCTTCCAGCTCCGTACCAGAAAGCGTGTACACCAAGGCAAATAATGTTTATACAAGAATTATACCAACCACAGCGACTATTTCGCGTATCGAGCCGGCCCAAAGTTGCCTCATTGATGAGAGCAGCAGGCCAGATCGAATCAAGGTGATCACAATGGATTAAGGTCTACCCTACAGAACAGGTGACGTCACTTCATTTCGAGCTCGCGGTCCCAGGCTGAGTTCATTTGGCCTTTTCCTGATGATATAAGCACCCAATAAGCAGCTACTCGGTGCACGATCCACCTCGACCCTTCTCTCTACCATTCGAACTTAACCGCCCTACCCGCTACTCTTTAATACGCACGCGCCATACACTACACACTACATAAAGCGCAGGCGCCCTCGTTAATTGATCGTACTTGTCCTGGTATCTCAGCACTTCTACTGGACGTAAATAGAAGCGGAAACTGAACCCCCAGATTGAGAAGACTTTCGGCTCGCCAGCAATGATGTCTAGATCGCAAGCTTGGAAGGCCAGATATCCCGATGTGGACTTTCTATTAAGTGAACCGAGTGATCCTGACGCGGTGCCCAATTCTTATATAGTGAGGTCTATCTCGTACTTTTAATGTTCGCTCTACTGACTGATTTGTATTCGAAGATCCGATTGAGGAAAGACGGGAGAAGCCTTGAGGAGCACTTGAGCTGGTTGAAATCCGCACCATTGAACATTAGAAGGCCAGAAGATGTCAAAATTGTGCATATGTATGAACGTGAGTTGGATTATGAGTTTTTTCTCGGAAAGTGTGTATTGTTGAATTGCATGTATAGTGATTAAAGGATACTCGGCTGAGCTGACCGACAACGGGATGTTTGTCGTCGCTGCGTCTCCGGACGTTGAGACGATTACTCAAAATAGCTGGGCAAGGCCTGCCGCCGGCGTTGAATAGAGATCTCAACGATTGTTAGCGGCCTGGATAAACTGATGACATGTGCTTGAAATGAAGTGGTGATATCTCTAAATTCTTGTAATTTATCTCTCTTTATGTATATGATCCAGCTTAAAGCGGCTGAGGTACCCGCGCGGTCCCCCAATTCAAAATTGGTGAGAGAAAGATTGCTTGTCAGATCCATTTGTCTACGCTTCTGAGAGCGTGCGCGCTACTAGAAGGCTGGGAGAACGCGCCTGCTGATGTTTCTGGCTTGACTTTCTAGGATTCAAACAGTGCCAAGCGTCAATTGTGTTCGTGAAGCTTTGGAATGTCCATCGGTATTAAATTCTATCCTCACGCCCGGCAGCACGTATGTCATCGTGAAACGGCTCATTCAAGAATACATACACCACCTATGGCATATCCGAGCGTCTTTTACGTATCAAGTTAGCTCATTAGGCCCGGTCAGAGTTGGCGCTCCGAACGTTCGGAACTCTCCGAACTCTCCGAACGCTCTGAATGACAAAGCTTTAAGCCTGGTCAGCACCACGCAATCCCACGTAATCCCACGGCGACCACTATAATGTATGGCCTAGAGTGATTTTTGTGATCATATTTACACCAGAGTGCTCGCAAGGACCAGGAGCATTTAGCTGTAGCTTTTGACCGGAGCTATACTCACTCCTTCCTTTATGGCAGTCAAAAGGATAGTAGAGCTGCTAGATTATATAATGCTGTCCACGCTTACAGCTTAGTCATTCGGTGCGTTCAGAGCGTTCGGAGAGTTCGGAACGTTCGGAGCCCTCAACTCTGACCGGGCCTATTGACGACTTTCACGCCAAGACCATCAGCCGGATTTGGTGCGGATCAAGGCGATCACAATGGAACAGGGTTTACCCCACACAGCACGTGACGTCACTCCAAGTTCGAGCTTCGCGAATTCATTTTGTCTTCTACCCGCTCCGATGATTAAAAACTCCTCATGACATAGGGGCCACCTCCACCTTTCTCTCTATCACTACGAAAAACATGTTAATACCTCTTTTATCACTATTTTCTCTAGTTTCTGCACACCCAAGCTTGGAACTTCGAGCTGAACCGAATCAGCCGTCTAACACGCCTCGAACATGGTCCGAAGCACATAGCCTTGCCCAGTCCTTTCTCAAGGACACCACACTTGAGCAAAAGGTCAATATCACTACGGGAGTAGGCTGGCAGATTGGCCGCTGTGTTGGAAATATTGGAGCGCAGCCTGATATTGGATGGCCAGGTTTATGTTTGGAGGATAGCCCTTTAGGGGTCAGGTTTGCGGACCGGGTGACGGCGTTTCCGGCGGGGATCAATGCTGCTGCGACGTGAGTTATCCTTAGCTAATCTTTTGGTTTTGCATGGCTAATTGTGCTTACAGGTGGGACCGAGACCTCATCCGACGTCGGGGTGAAGCAATGGGAAGAGAGTTTAAAGGCAAGGGCGTACATGTTGCTCTTGGCCCCATGATGAACTTGGGACGTGTTGCCGCTGGCGGACGTAACTGGGAAGGCTTGTATGTTTTTTTTTTTTTTTTTTTTTTTTTTTTTTTTTTTTTTTTTTTTTTTTTTTTTTTTTTTCCTTTTTTCTTCTTCGGTTTTGCCATCCAAATTTGGAACGAGACGCTAAAAGGTTTATTTCATTAGTGGTGCCGATCCGTATCTCTCTGGTGAATCTGCCTACGAAACTATCATAGGGATTCAGAATGAAGGGGTTCAAGCTTGGTACACCCATTTGTTTCTTCTCTGCCCTTTGATTTAGTTCTAATTCCTATGTATTAGTGCGAAACATTACATCAACAAGTACGTTCGGTGCTTCCATTGTCCCCAACCAACCCAACTGAGTTACCAACCCCGAATGAAGCGAACAAGAACACTACCGAACAACATCTTCGTCAAACGTTGATGACCGAACACAGCATGAAGTCTACGCACACCCCTTTTTAAGGAGTGTTATGGCGGGCGTTGCGAGTATAATGTGTTCATACAGTCAGTTATTTTTATTTTTGTCCTTGTCCGGTTGGTTGCTCACGAGGAATCTAGATTTCAGTACGTAAAATCTCCTCGCTATAGTGGAGGGGAAGCTGAAAACTTTTTTCAGTTAATGGAACATGGGCATGCGAGAATGATAAAGTCCTTAACGATATACTCAAACATCAGATGGGATTTCAAGGATGTAGGTCTTTCTGGATATTTCGTCCCGCTCCTGCTCATTTCTTCCCGTTAAGATGTAATGTCCGACTGGCAAGCGACCCATTCAACTGTTTCGGCCGCACGTGGTTTGGATGTAAGCCAGTCTGAATTAAGAGAGAAAAATAATCTAATGACCCTGTTGGGATAAATCTAGATGACAATGCCGGGAGACGTCGTGTTCAACTCGCTCGATAGCTATTTTGGTGCCAACCTCACCACCTACGTTCAGAACGGAACAATATCTGAAGAGCGGGTTACGGTGAGGGTTTCATTTTGATCTTCCTTTGACGATACTAATATGAGTTCAATTGAAAGGATATGGCTGAGAGAATCGTCGCGGCGTGGTATCTCCTTGGACAGGACAAGAACTTTCCACCTGTGAATTTCGATGCGTTTAGGCCGTTGGCGCAGGAAAATAATTCGCATGTAGATGTTACGGGTGATCATTATGAGTGAGTGCTCCTCTAGCT
>WSTH01000629.1:0-20691 GCA_019616345.1 Ceratobasidium sp. 395
CACTAGAGAGGAAAGTGGGTTTTCCGGAGTGGAAAGGGTCGGAAAGCTGGTGCGAAAGCCCGAGAGAACCCTGGTATAACGCTTGGTAAGCGCTGTAAACACTTATGTATTTGTCGATGTTTTCTCCTCCCTTGTACCCCTGAAAACTCCACTTTTTCGGGAGCTTTTCGCCTTCATTTCTCTCTGTTTTCCCTCCTATTTCGCCCGATATTTATGCTCAATTAAAACGCTTGAAATCTTGAAGTTTTCGTCGAGTGTTTGTTCCGTTTTCGGCCCGACAAAAGTTGATGTTTGTCACTCGTTTGTCACTCGTTTGTCGCCCCTTTCCGTGTGTCTGTCCGTTCGTTTTCATACCGCGAAAACATCAAGTTTTCTGCATATTTTTGCAACGTCGTCGCGCGGTTTACTCTAGATTTTTACAGGGGTCTCCCAGCACTTTGACAATGTTTTCTCCTCGTAAAACGTGCTGAAAAAGGGACGTTTTTATACCTTTTGATCTGCTTTTGTACACATTTCCTCCCGGATCTTGTGAGTGTTTTCGCCCCGTTCTCTTAGGGTTTTCTGCTTATATGCGTCGATTTTTCGCCCGGTGCGTGTGGTGTTTTCGCTCGGTGTGTAGGGTGTTTTCGCTCGGTGGGCGTGGTGTTTTCGCTCGGTGGGCGCGGCGTTTTCGTCGCGGGTGCGTGGTGTTTGCTCTGTGACCAAGTTTTCCTTTCGCACACAGGACCTTTTCGTTTTATATGCGCCGTGTTTTCGCCGTGTAGGCCTTATGTTTTTGTCCCGTACAGCTTTACGCTCTTATTCCGTAGCTTTTGTATTTTTGCGCCTTGTTTAGTTTACACGATGAGAAGAAAATTGATACAACTATGTGCTCAAACGAGAGAGACTACAACGTATGAGACAAATTGAAAGTTTAGAATGATGTTCATTCCAGACGTACGTCAGAGCGAGTACGACTTCCACAACGCATAGTTAGTCTCCAAGTCATCCAAAGGCGCGGTATTTCCCTTCTCCTCCATCCAGACTACTGCGCGGCGTATGACGTGTGCGACCACAGTTGCGTTCTGTCCCTTACGGGCCATTGCAGCCGCGCACTCTATGGTTTGTAACTTCGAGCTGAAATCCTCGAGCTACGAAGGCAGGAATAAGCGTATGTTGGTTTACGGGCGTACATGTACTTACAAAGCGACGTATTTCATTGACCTTATCGACATGTAAGTGGCGATCCGTATCCTCAGCCTCATATTTTTTGGCGGCGGCGGTCATACGCCTAAGATCTTCTTCGCTAAGGCCACTACGCCTGCTTTCAATAACCAAAGAGTTTGATTGCCCGCTGTGACATTTTAGCATTAGGATAGGTCTGAATGCTAAGCTCAAGAGACGTCACTTGCCTCAATCGTTCCTTAGCTTCAACACGCAATATCCCATCTGCGTCGACCTCGAACATGACATCCACCTGTGGGATCCCGCGCGCAGCTGCGGGTATCCCACTCAACTCAAATTGTCCGAGTAAGTGGTTCTCCCTAGTATGTAAGGATTCCCCCTCAAACACTTGGATCAAGACGGTGCGCTGGTTGTCTTCGATGGTCGAGAGCCGTTCGGAGTGGCTAGCCGGGAGAGGAGTGTTGCGGCGAATAAAGGGTTCAAATATTCCGCCTTGATAAAATTCGAATAAGCCCACTTGTAGGTGCGAATGAAGCGAACTCACCTGCGATTTCGATACCAATGGTGAAGGCAGAAGCGTCGGGAAGACTCAAACCTTCCAGCCCTGGTTCACGGGACAATATGCCCGCCTGAATAGCGGCGCCAATTGCGACTGCCTCGTCGGGGTTGATACCCCTGCTCAGCTCCTTGCCCTTAAACATGTAGGTTAAAAGGGACTGGATCTTTGGGATTCGGGTTGACCCCCCAACAAGAACGACCTTTAATGATGCTTCACTCAGAGACCGGAATTATTTGACATAAAGAAATACTTACTTCGTCAACGTCAGCTACGCCCATATTGGCATCTGCAAGCACCCTACGCACAGGCTCCAGTGTCCTTTCAAACAGATCTTCATTGAGCTGCTCGAATTTAACTCGTGTCAGAGTCTCGGAGAAGTCAAGGCCTCGGTGGAACCCCTCAATCTCAAGCGGCACAGATGGTAAATGAGATAGTACTTTCTTCGCCCTCTCGATCTCTTTCTTTAGCTTCGACATGCTACGAGGATTCGTGGTTACGTCGAATCCGGTAGTTCTCTGGTAAGATGATGCAAAGTAGTCGATAATTCGCGTGTTGAAGTCTTCGCCGCCAAGATGATCATCGCCGGAGATAGCGATGACGTTGAACGCATTTTTGTTGAATGACAAGAGCGAGACATCGAGGGTACCGCCCCCGAGGTCAAACACGATGATTCGCGAAGCCTTCTTCTTTTGAGATTCTTGTAAGTTACACTGCCTACATATTCGGCTTGACTTAAATCATACCAGTTTATCCAATCTCTCCAACGCGTATGCAAGAGCAGCAGCAGTAGGCTCGCTCACCATGCGGACGATCTCCAATCCTGCGATTCTTCCGGCATCCTTAGTCGCTTGCCGTTGCGCATCGTTGAAGTACGCCGGAACCGTTACGACCGCGCGTGCGACCTTAGTTCCCAGGTATGCCTCAGCCGTCTGTTTCATCTTGCCGAGAATCATAGAGGAAATTTCCTCTGGAGACTACAAACGATTGAACCAGCATGTTTAATAGGATGCGTATAGAAGTACTTACAAAATGTTCCAGTTTTCCCTGGTTCTCGATTTCGATTGTGGGACGTCCGCTACGGTTGACAACTCCGAATGGCAGTGAATTGGTTTCGTGGAGTACAACCGGATCATCATATGTTCGACCAATTAATCGCTTCACCGAGTAAATCGTCTGAGCCGGAGCAGCGTGAAAGGCATGCTTAGCGGCTTGACCAACTCTAGAAGTATGTGTCGAATCAATAATCAAACAATAGGACAGATAGGTAGCACGCACAGCCGGTCTTGTCCACGGAAAGACACCCAAGATGGGGTGGTCCGCTCGCCTTGATCATTCGAAATAATCTCAGCGCGACCATTCTGGTAAACCGCAACGCAAGAGAACGTAGTTCCAAGATCAATGCCAACAATCGGACCTTCATGTTTGCTGACGCCGGCGCCAGCTACCCGATCGAATTGGAAAAGCGTAAAGAGGAGAAGAAACAGGGTGGGTAACATCTCGAATATGGTGGTTTGGTGTTAGCATCCTCCTGGGTAACATACCCGATTATATATGTGGGATCGTGGCTTAGGTGGGCTTGAGTGGCTTGAGTAAAAACATTGTAATAAGATACATACCTTTGTTTCTATTTTTCCATCACACTCTAACACAAGAAAAGCCGACGTGATAGTGTGACGCAGAAGAAGTTTGGGGTGTTTGGCGCTTGCCTTATTCCTGTTGTGGGTTAAGACTAAATTGATAATCACCAGATACATATTAGATTAGACAATATAATAATTTACATACATAACACCGAGCATGTACCTCTATTTACGGCGGAATGATCGGCGTAAGACCCAACGAGGCGCACAAGACCCACGTCTCGGCTGGAGTACACGCTCCTCGTAGACAGGGTGTGGGCGTCCAGGCAAATACGGGACCCAGCTGCGCGTTATGAGCCCTAGTGGATGTTCAGTCGTATCCATGCATACCCAGTATCGGAGCGTTTCCCCGTCGTCGGAGGGCGAGAGATGGATATCCCCGAGCTTTCGAACCGCGAGGTCCTGGGGATCTGGACCGTCTTCGGAATATGACCAGTTATTCAGAATTTGCTGGTTTTCGGGCCGATGATAAAACGATACTGTTCCCCACAGGGGTCCGCTACGGGCTATCTCAGACACTGGAGATTTCGTGAGAGGATGCACTTAATAACATACCTCCAAGGGGCGAGTGTAGGACACACTTCGTTAGAAGTTGACGCAGGAGCTTTACTAACCGGCGTGGCACTATGTCTGCTGCGAGATTCAGTACACCGTGCGTAAATGTATACTTATGTGACGTACGAGCGGGTAATTTCGAGTCTGCTGTAAGGAGCTAGGCGCTGGGTTGACTTGGAACGCGAATACACGGCCGAGGACTGAGATGAGGCGGAGTAGCTGGACCTATTGGGAGCTCTTAGCGTTACGTTTAATATTGTCGCGCCATGAAACTGACTTACTTCGCAGTTGTATTTCTCGCAGCCGAGTGGGCTGACCACTTATAGACTGCACCAACTCCAAACGCAGCTGGAAGTGACCCAGGGACCAACGATTTCATTCAGAATAGATTTATTTTGCTAGCGTAGGGTCGTCCGTCGGTGAAGAGGGTGAAAAGAGGGCGGAAAAGATTTGGGGCTGAACGAACCATCGAAGTCGTGGACAAAGGTTTATTTACTCTGTTAGTCATATTTGATTCCGGCGCTTAGCTGTTCTCATTCCTCCCCTACGATATAGCGTTATGAGCTCCATTCGACCCAAACTGCTAGAAGAAATTCTACGGCAAACTAGTATAGGACCGATATCTGAGCTACTGCCTAGTCAGACGAGGGATACACCAACTGCGGACGAGCCGGCGGATAATCCTGAGTTACAAATTCTGTTCGAGGAAATCGAGGGTGTAACATATCGTCTTGATGCTCTGTCTCCCGGGTCGTTCAACATCACAGGACTGAGATTCAGGAATAATGATCTACCAGACGCTCAAAATACCGAGACACTTAACATCGAGACGTTCCTTGATGGTCTTCTTAAGCCTGATGACACCTCTCGACGGTTTATCTCAACTATTCGATCTTTGCAGTCACTCGCGCACGAGCTGGATGACCTACTAGATGAAGCTCGTAAATTCAAAAACCCTGCACTAATTCGGCAATGCGAGGATACATCGAGTAACGTCAAGACTGAGCTTGATAAGCTAATAGCAGCGGCGCGAGAGATCCAAATTTCACAAGCAACACAAAAGGGCTATTGCAATGCGTCTAATATACGTTCCATAGACTTCTGTACGTATAATTCTGCACCGTGACTCGACGACTAATTGCATATTTAGCTTCTCCCGCCTATCCAAGTTATCAACTCACGCCTATTGCTACGGCCGCAATAATTATCATATCTCTAATACACTGCTTCATGAACGTCTCGCGAGATAACTGTAACTTCATACTCCGAGCTATAAGAGGATTACTTCGGCTGGTGATTCGGATGGACGGCTCTCAGCATCACGCGTTCTTGTTAAAGAATATCGACAAAATTCCTACCACCCTAGAGACTTCAATACATTATCTTGGAATCCAACCAACGTTTGTCTTCTGGGCGGCGTGTCCGCGGTGCTCGACTCTGTACCCCGAGAACGAACCGATCCCGGAGCGATGTTCTGCTATCAACCCACAAAACAAACTTTGTAACAGCTCGCTCTTGCTTGGTCGTCGTAGGGGAATCAAATCTTGGAGGAAGCCTCGTAGGCGATACAGCCACGAGCCCCTTGAGGTCTGGCTAGCGAATTTTTTGAATCGTCCTGAGATTGAGGATCTCATTGAAAACGTGCGGCCTCACCCGCAAGCCGACTGCACTGACTTCTGGGGTGCGCCTTACCTGAATAGTTTCCCCGGGCCTGGGGAAAAGAGCTTCTTTGATGTTCCGGTTGGAGAACTTCGGCTTGCCTTCATGATCTACCATGACTTCTTCAATCCGCTCACAAATAAGATGGCCGGCAAACAAAAAAGTATTGGTGTAGTTATGATGGTCTGCCTTAACCTCCCGCATGAGATTCGCTATAATCGTGAAAACATATATACAGCGGCCGTGATTCCTGGACCTTCGGAACCATCTCGAGAGCAAATCAATCACTTCATGCGCCCAATAACACAGAATCTGAAGGAACATTATAACCCTGGGGTATGGATATCTAGGACTAGCAAGTATCCTAACGGTCGACATGTTCGGTCAGCGGCGCTGGTTGAAAGCATGGATTTATTGGCGTCCCGTGCTTGGGGTGGGATCGGCCCTCCAACGCACACAATCCTTTGTTCCTTTTGTGGTGTCCATCAAGACGAGATCGATATTTTTGACAAGACACACCCTCTACGAGACATGCGCGATCACATTCACCATGTTCAGCTTTGGATGAGCGCGTCTGATTCCAACGAGAGAGAAAAGATATGGAAGACACACGCTGCTCGCTATTCAGAGATGCTTTGCTTTCCTTGGTGGTCTCCGTTTGCTGTGCCGATTGCGCCAATGCATTGGATGAAGAACATCTTAGAGAAACAACTGCGTCAGAACATGGATTGGTCTTGGACTCTTCCTGCTGGAATACCCTCAACCCCAACGCTCGAGCGACCAATCACTCAGCTTGAGCTCGACTGGGCTAGGGCTGCTATGAGTTACTGTACGTCAAAGGGTCTCGAAAACGCACAACTTACCGAGCCAATTCTGCGACACTTATGTAACAAACGCGGTATCTTCAACACCAAATTACCATCGAGACGTATGGTAAAGGATCTTAACCTTTACGTGCGTACTTCTTAACGCCAAACCGCCAATACTCATCATCCAATCAGCGTCGAGAACACGGCGTGATTGACGCATCTGGGGAGCTTACCCAACGGCTGCCCCCGGGTTTTGCAGAAGGCCGAGTTTCACTTGCGAAGGCCGAGTATTACTTATCGAAATCGAAAAAAGCTACATCTCTAGTACAGAAATCACGAGTAGACGACCTTAGGCAGCTGTGTGAGAAATACGAACTACCCTGGGATGGCAACCATCACGAACTCGCGTCTCGTTTAATCGACCATTATGTAAGTAACTCCCAAGAAACCAATCATATTGAACGTATATGCTCACAAGTCTATATGTATGCAACTATTTGAAGTCACAAACGTCTCGTAAGCCCGAGCCAGAACAACAGGTCCAGCCCGAAGAAAAATGCGCAATTTTAGGGCGTGAGGTGATGGCTGAAATTCAGCAGGACATGGAACGAACAATTATCCCAAGCTGGATGAAGGCGCCTCCGAAAGAATTTGGAAGAATATCGCATGGAAAAATCGGCGCAGAGGAATACAAATCGTTGACTCTTGTATCTCTGACGTTCACTCTGATACGACTCTGGGCTAACGAGAGCAAAGAATACACGGACCGACTTGATCATTTCCTACACCTGACGCAGGCGATTCGAGTTTTGTCATACCAATCTAACTCAAAGGAAGACCGTCAAGCGTTCTCACACCATTATTGGGCTTATCTCAAAGAGCTAAAAACTCTGTATCCTTACTGCTCGATAACACCCACACAGCATTTGGGTCTTCATATCCCTCACTTTTTAGAAACACTCGGTCCTGCGCCTCGGTTTAACGAGAACCCTAGCGAAATGTTCATTGGAATGTTGCAAGATATCCCAATGAACTGGCGATTTGGTAAGTGTTGTCGAGCATATAATCAACTATTCCGAGCCATTACAATTGAAATTGCATGCCCGCAGGGGAACTGGAGCATACGCTGCATAAAGAGTTCGTGGCGACTTCTAATTTGATGGCGCTACTTCAACAACCTCGGATAGTCGAGGCTATCGGCGAGGTGGGCGAGGCTGTTCAAGACTATCTTGAGGCGCGTCAGCCGAGCCATACAGGGGTATACGCAAAGGGCTGGAATGTCTCTCATCCGTCCAAAACTAGCATACTGAGCGACGAGATTTTCAAGCCTCTAGTGCAATTCTTTGCCGATCGTCAAGCCTATCCTCCAACGCGACGCCAGTTTATGTGCACCAAAGTCCAAAACGGTCATGTTGTGTACCAGCCCGAGTCCGCATCTATCGGTAACAGCCAGATTCTCTTCGAAGTGCCAGAAAAACAAGGGTGGGCGGCAGGGAGGATTGAGTCCATTATCTTACAGTCCGAGAAAACCGACTCATCGCATCCGCCGCAGTTGTGCTTTTTCGTCCGCCCGTTCAAATCGCTCAAGAACGTAGACCATGCTCGCGATCCTTACGCATCCAACTCAGTTGTTGGCACACGAGGCTCACGGACGGCAGGAATGTTTTATAACGAGTTTGAACCTGGATTACCGATTTTTATTCAAGCAAAAGACATCGTATCTCACATCGCAACTTACGAATTTCACGACGCTCATCAGCAGTTCTCGGCGCCATGCATTGCTGTACTGTCTATGAATTTTGTAAGCTTCTTCTCTTCTAGTATTTCGCACATTTTGGTCACAAGAAATTCATTCGCAGAAACACATCCGCCTAAGCTAGCAGACGTACGGAGATATTTGTATACACGGATTGAAAAGAGAAAGAAGCACTTGTTGATTTAGTTAAACTCGTGACCCTCGAGCTGCTCCGCAAGTCCATCGGCGGCGCGCAGAATATAGATAAGCACACCCAATATCCGACGCAGAACCCAATCAGACGTGATGATAAATGCGGCGGCGATGGCACACCCGAGCGTCAACTAACGTTCAAGGCTATCAGCGCGCCGAGTAAGTTATCTTAAGTATTCAACTCACAATGAGGATGAGGAACCGGAACCCGGAGCTCAAGGGACCACGCATGTCAGAGTCGTCGGGCACTTTCAACTTGGCACGCTTACTAGACATGTTCGACTCCTTCACCACTTTGGCCCCGGGGCCCGTGGACGTCGAAACGCTAACCGTTGGCGTTGTCATATTAGCCGGGAGATCAAAGCCAGTGCGACCAGTCTGCATTGGGCTGCCTGCCAAGGTACCCTTGGGAATCTGATTGATATCAATGCGAATTCCGGTGAAATCCAAGGGCTCATCGGCGATTTGATTGTTAAGCGCTGATTAATGTTAGTATGTCTAATCGAAATTGTGTAAAGATTACTCACTTTTGTAAGCGTTGTACGCTTGCTCGTTGTTCACCCATCCAACAATTATGACTGCGCCAACGGAACCCATGTACTGCGTGTACACACGGTCCTCATGAGCCTGAAACACCTGAGTTAGTGAAGGCACAGATGGTATTAATAGATCAACTTACCAACAAACCCATGACAGACCAATTGTTCTCTGTTTATGTACGGCTCGTAAGTATTCGCCACACAGCACCATCGAAAGAGCTTACCAAATGTAAACGTGTCATCGACACTACCATCCATTTCGCCCAATTCCACCACTCCAACTTGGGTCCCAACGGCCACGAGCCCGTCGGAAGTGACCCCGACCGGCAAGTAAGGATGAATGTTACGATATTCTTGTCCAGTAATAATCGTACGACGACTATGTTCGGGACCGAGCGAGGTACCAATCACTGGCCAGGCTTTAACGAGCCCGTTAAACGAGGTGGCAACCAAATAGTCGCCATTGGGCGATACCGCCGCGGCAGTACTAAGTTAGAACATCAGTGCGAATATCCCAACCGTAAGACGAGCAGATACGTACATGCCTGACGCGACCAGCCCGCTCGCCCTAAAGTAGGTGACGTCCCCGACCCCGGCCCATGTGCTAAAGATGAGCCCGAGCTGAGTACACTATTGATTTTAGAAAATAGAACATGAAAGCTACTTACGCATGACCGAAGCCTCCACCGATGAACAAGCAGCGCTTGGAGGTCCCGTAGAAGATAATCGTGGTGAGTCCATCTTTATAGGGGCTTGGACGTGGGATGCAAATGCGGTCGCAGATCTTCCACTTCTTGCCAGTACTCTTCCAAATCGAGACGCCGTCCTCGTAGCAAATCGCGAGGAGCTTGTCGGTCGCGTCCCAGCGCAGGGCCTTGATCGGTTTCTGGATGTCCTGGAACGAGTACGAAATTGAAGCGACGGGGTTTGTGCTCTACATAAGTCAAGATCGAATACTTTTAGCTATACGGCGGCACAGCAGTGAAGGAACAACAAGCCTACCAAAGTGTGCTCCCCAACGGTCGTGATGTAAATGTGTCCATTGTCACATCCGAGGAAGCATTTCTTCGGGTTGAGCCAGTCAATCGCGGTAATCTTGCTGTCCGGTCCAGTGAGTATCCAAAGCATAGGACGTCCGGTGCGTGTGTCCACAAGGACTAAGTCATCGAGGGTGGACGAGAAAATAGAATTGCCATCGGGCGAGAGAGTAAAACCGGTCGGAAAGCCCGTTTGAGGGCCGCGAATCAGAAAGATCCCAACATTGTCGCCGGACTCGGGCAACACAGGGCGGGGAACAGACATGACAGACATATTGAAGAGAGGTTGAAGTCGAAGTGTTGAAGTTGGAGAGCTCGATGGAGAAATATGCACAAGTGCCAGGATTTTATACGAGTCCGTGTCTTCACAAGAATACCCACGAATACCATTTCTCCGCCCCGTAGTCGACCCAATTCGTCATTGGAAGAGGCGCTGGGAGACAAAGAAACTGAGAGGTTGACGAAGGGCTTGCTCAAGACGGTAGCACTCTCATCGAGCATCAGCGCCCGATGTTACCGATCGCGTTACAAAATGTCACAATTTGAAGGCACGATCGAGCGCCAACGAGAGCTATTTTGCGCTATTTCGGGCGAAGCTGTGCGAAATTGGGCGAAGCCGAGCGAAACCGCGCGAAACCGAGCGAAACCGAGCGAAACCGAGCGATCCTACCCCTTTTTAGGAAATGGGGCTGCTCTCGGGTCAAACTATATTTTTGATTGCATTGTTCGAACTCACCTTGGCACTGTGCGAGGCAGCCTCGGGGGGCTTGGGGGCTTCGTCCGTGTTTTCAAAATCTCTTTGTGCTACTGAACCGATATGTGGCCTTGAATTCGATAGCCCTCGCTCGAAAAGACTCCTCTCGTTGTTGAATCATGTCTGCCCAGCGACGTCGCCCCTCGCTCCCACTTGCTCGCTATAACCCGCTCTCCCATATCTTCTCGCCCGTGCTTTCACTCACCCGCATTATTCGGCGCACGTATCGCCCTGAACGCGAGGAAGCCAATTCGTCTGTGCCTTCGACTCCCACATCCTCGGCCGTCACTAGTTCCGGCCGCTTGGATGGCATCAATCAGCGGTAGGTTCCGCGATCTGCCCCTCGTTTTCGTAATTTGACATCAGAACAGTATTCCAGTTCTTGCTCCCAACGAGTCGTCCCATTCAGCCTCCAGCGGACAAAATGTGCCGTAGGTCTTCCATACCGTCATGCCAAGTCGTGGACTAACGTAACGCTTTGATTCAATTGTAGGGGCTACTTCCCGAGCTTAGGGAGACGAGGCGAGGACGAACGTGAAGGCAAGGGTGAGCGCGAAGGAGAGAGCGACCATGGAGACGAAGATGAGGGCAAAGGGGGCACGAAGAGCGGGGATGACGAGGACGATGAGACCAGCGACCTGGACTATGTCCCACCGTCCAGGTGAGGAGTCTGAATTATCCACCGTTGTTATACGCACTTACGTCCCACACCAGCTCCGACTCGAGCACTTCAATGTCATCAGTCACTTCTTTAGCTGAGGCGATCATCAGCGGTAAAGTAGTACTGCAGCCATCTGAGTCTGCTGAGAGCGCGTCCGCCGGAGCGGGGGCTCGCATAAGTGCCTCTGCAGAACCACGCTCACGCTCGGGTGCCAGGTTTGTCGATTCCAGTTCATGATTACCTATTTGCTCACGCGTTTACTCCTTAGGCGGCTTTGTACAAACTGGACTGAGCAGGCTCTCGCCCACGCCGACTTGGAACCAGGGGAGATTCTTGAAGTACCAGAGATTGTTGCTCATAGTGGATCGGATTCATTGAGGTAAGTTAATCCTTTGTCGCGATTATTGGAAACTCAATGAGGGACATTAGTGAACCACCAAGTGAACTCGCAGTGGCGTACTTGGTTCGGCGCGTTCGCACCTATCAGTTTCGGTGCGTTTTTACATTGCTATCTGTCTCGTTCTTAGTCTCATTCTGAACGTAGTGGCTCGTATCTTGGAGGTCGTTTGAAGTTTGAGCCTCGTCTCCCCGGCCCACCCAGCATTAACCGTTGGATGTATCATCCGACTACCCCCGGCCCTGCGGCGGATACCGAACGTGCGATCGGCGATGTTGACTTCAACCCTGCTCCCAATGGCGGTCTTCAATACTTTGTTTACTGCGAAGCTCCAGGAACTAACGATCACGAATACGCCTGGGCTCCACTTCAACTCGGCGGTTCTCATCCACTCATGTCAAGCTACGTCTTGTATCACCATCCCGAGCATGCTCCATTCTGGCTCTACCAGCCTGTGAGGGAGGAATTTTAATTTCGCTTGTTATTGATAATTGTTTGTGTTCTCTAATTGTAATGACCGCACGACCTTGGAATAAGATAGCTGTGCATACGAAGCGATAAGAGATAAGATGAAATGAATGATTAGAAAGTGCAGAGATAAGATAAAATGAATGATTAGATAGCTATAGATATACTCTTGGTCTCGTGATTTTTCAAAATTGTTAACGCCCCTGGTCAGTTGAACGCGATACAGCTAAATCTAAACTGGGTTATAGTTTCCTGCGACGAATACATCTCTGATATGAACTATGCCACGCTTTGCTTTTGTTTCAAGTACTTTGTTCATCTAAAAGCCTCCGGTTCAAAGCCCCACCCCTACTGTATAAAACTCGATGCCGCGGCCTTTTCTACCGAATCAAACCACGATGTTTAAACGACCCAAAGACTCATATGCTGACCGCGTACGTATCTAACTGTCTGAACTAGTATTCGAGTTTATGCAGACTCGCTAACAACCTTGTAGCTTGCGCGGTTCAATGCCGATGCACCAGCCTCGGAAACGCCGGCTAATCGTGTAATCCGAGGCCTGCCTAACCGTGGAGGTCCCGGCTCCCCTGCTGTTCCAGTGCAAAGGTCTCCTAATCGTGGAGTTGAGAGCAACTTTCGACCAAGATTGGACGCGGGAGGTGATGTGGAGATGGAGAACGCAACCGCGTCGCAGGCACTTGTGATATACAACCCTTCGGTAGACTTTTCAAACCAATTCTGCCCAACTACTCTAACGCTTCGTTTTCTCATCGCTGTGTCTTAGGTTTTAAAAAGAACACGAGCTGACTACGAATCTGCCTTGCCCAATCGCCGTGGAGAGGCGGACCGTGATAATGGCCCTCGAAAGCGCCAAAATAAGGAGCCCCAGGCTGCACCCCCGGAACCAGGGCTTGCCGCTCCCGCTCATGATCCAAAACAGGGCGCAAGCTCTAAGTCACCCCTCCGCGCCGGTCCCGGCCCTTCGCCTGGTCTCCCTAACCAGCAGGCCGACTCATCCGGTTGTTCACCAAGACAGCAAGATCCATCTCAGTCACAGCCTCAGACCCGGCGTCGCGGACATGAAGCTCCCAAGCCTGGAAACCCGGAGGGTCAAAAATCGCACCACGCAAAACCTGCTCCTAAACCTGCTCAGCCCAAACCGACTGGTAATTATAGTGACCCGACGGTATCCTCGGCTTTGTCAAGCTTACAACTTCTGCTTTAGGACACACAAAAAAAGGCAAACGAACTTCCGCCTCTCGAACTCGCGCCAGTGACTTCGATGATACCGACGAGGATGATAGCGACACGGAAACCATTGAGTCCATCTATGCCAACGAGCCTAGCGGTCCTCGTGGCAATGAATTTGTAAGTAGCACACTTGTGGTATACAAGCCTATGCTCATTTTAACACCAGGCTCAAATATTGGCCGCTCTACAACTAATCGCGGGTAAACTTGACCAGTTTATCACGTCCGCCTCTCAGCCTGAGCGCTCTTCGCATCAAGGCCCTAGCAATCCGGCCACGACTGAGAGCAAGCCAAGGACGAGCCGTGCTGCGCGAGAAAAAAAGAATTTGCGACCTTGGAACCAGAAGGAAGTTAACAACGAGTTTGTTGGCCCGCAGACCCGAGAGGAGGCGCGAAAGGTTGTGCAGGCAAGTTACTTTATGTGTGGGCTCTTCTTGTGCTAAGGTTATTTGCAGGGGTATATACGAACTTGTTTTTTAACGGCCTTTAAAATTAAATCGACCAAGGAAGGCATCCCCGATGGCCCTCCCGATACCGTCACCGCTCCCACTATGGAAAACTTCTACGTTCGATGGGATGAGTCGGTTCACAGCGCGTTTAACCAAGCCGCTTGTGACCTCATTGTTTGCCAACTGCTTTCCGAGTTTCCAAAGTTCTTCACCGACGACAGTTACGACGAGCTATTCAAGATGGTGAAAAGCCATACCAAATATTTGATGCGAGCTTATCGTTGGCAACAATTGCCCCCCGACCATCCAATCGACGAAACACGTCATCGGAACGCCAGTGCGAATCGTCGCATGCATACGGTGAGCTCAATACACTTCTTGGTCCGCAGGATAAGCCTATTAACAGATTTGTAGCTCTTCAACCATCGCATGCACGTTATCGATACAATTCCACAGCTAAATATGCATAGGGATTTGTTTGTACGACTTGGTATCGATGGGACAAGCTCGGACGAGGAGGATCCGGACACTCCGGGAGTGTACCGAGTCAAAAAGATCAAGCAGCTTTCTTCTTCCGTTCGAGACTTGAAGCAGTCAGTACCGTGCCTTATGATGCTTTCGTCCACTAACGCGACGGTAAAACTAGGCGTGTAGATGATCTCCACGAGGTTCTTGAGAAAGGTCGGAAGACCCAAGGTAGTCGAGGACGAAAGCGTGTACGAACCAATGAGCAGAGCAGCCGAAAGTTTCGAATCAAGGGGCTGCCTGAAAACTGTTTGAATCGCCTTTGGATGCATCGTCTGACTGAGCCTCAAAAAGCGTGGTACCAGTTTGCTAAATACGAGTACGATTTTTTCTTCCACGATGAGCTTCTCAAGCTGTAGACTTCTTTAATTACGTACCCAATCTATTATCTCTTGTTTCTAATATCGCCGGGATCTATTAATATAATTTATCAGTACCAGCGCGAGCGCGATGCCTGGAGAGCTGGTATTACTTAAGCCCGATAAGATAGCTAAAATTGCACTGCCACGCGGCGCTTTGGGATGAGCGCCTGCACGAACAAAGAAACCGCGCCTACTATAAATACGAGCTCCTAAGATTCGACCGCTCTCTATCTCTCCAACTCAACCTACTTCACGTTCACAACCCCCTCGCATACCTCGAGTATAATATGGAAAAGTCTACCAATTCCGACCTATCCATAGTACCTTACACTCTCCTCCCCCAAACTCACGCGATGCCCCCCCCAAAGAGAGAGACTCGCGTCAAGAAAGCTTACAAAGTAAAGTGCCTCACCTTTGGCCTCCTTCTTACCTGGCTCGTCGTCGTAAGTGGTCCAGTTCAATCGTATGTCAAGTCGCTGAATACATTGCTCTAGAACCCCGGTAGCCTCTTCCAAGTCGCCCACTTCCTCCATCACATTTTCAAGTACACCGTATGTAGCGCACTACTGGATCTCTCCTATCCACTCTTACGCTAAAACCACAGGTTTTTGTTACCTTGGACTACGCTATACGCATTGCCATGGGCGCAGACTCGGTCGGACTCCCTATCTATCTATTCATTGAATACGGAGCTACGATTGCTGTGTTTTGGTACATCAGCTTCTGCATCGTTTAGGGTGTTTAGGAGATATGAATTTCTAAGTGCTGTAGATACGTTAATGATGAGGGATTGATTAGGTGTTCCTAAAGGAATCCGCGGGAACGAGGACGCATATATTCGCCCATCTAATTGTGCTCGACATGTTCTGACTAAGTGCTTCTTGATCGTCTCTGATGAGAATTTATTTGTGCGTGAGGAACACCACACATAAACAACGGAACGCGCGGCTGAGCGCACAGAGTTGAGATTACATAAGCGACAAAGCCTCATCCCGACAGCCCACCAGCTACGCCATCAAGCCGCCGTCTTTGTTCTTAGAATACATAAATATCGTCCTGTACATGCCCAGTAAGTAACTTCCACCCGCGATGTTTCCCCAAAAACCTCACCCGTATAATGGTAGAAACCAAAACCAATCGCAGATCTCTTCCACGCCGCCTTCTGTCATATCCTCGTCATCCATACGTTATGCCACACCCGCGTCACTACCGCCTGCATTTGGTGTTGAGCCTCTCCATATGTGGCAGAGCTCGGTGAATACAAGGTTCGACCCCTATACATTACTAGTTTATGTTTTGTGACTCAACGTCCCGTTTAGCACACCTTCACATGTTGGAACACTCTCTAGCTACGCGTACTCCGAGTCTGGGATAAGACCAGTACCAAACTCGAGAATATTTTCTCCGCAGTACGTTTGTTTCTCACCCTGCACGTTGTATTAATTCACGCCTCCCATGCAGAACCCCTGTTTCGACTGCCGATTGGGTAAAGCAAACATCGAATGCGGCGACGCCTGCGTCAGTGCGTACCGGAGCAGAATCACACGTCAGCCACTCTTATGCTTCAACACCAATCCAAGCGCCGAACTTCAATACCTACTCGCAAGAAAGGTTGGTACCAATTCGCACTGCTTGGATGCGTTTTATTGAGAGCCTAATTCATTCAGTCGCTCAAACGCCATTGCTCAGCATAAGAGCAAACCTATTCCAGACGACTCTGCGCTTAACGATGGTGACTTCGACGTCGACGGCTCAGTTCCTGATTCGTAAGTACATTTTTGCTTGAACATTACACCATTTTGATCTTCGTGCAGCGACGACGAAGACGAAGAAGTCTCCCGCCGTCCGTTTTCAAAATATATCGACGATTCAGCCCAAGAGACGTACGTGTGGACGGATAAACTATTCTTAATGTCCACACTGATTGGGTATATTGTAGGGGTGGAAAACGGAAGCGGAAGATCCCAGATATTCAAAATCCTCGTCGCAAGTGAGCGCCTAGACCCGTCGCCCGCCGTGTACCTGGAGCTAATCCAAGAGTCGTATGCAGAGCTGTCGAAAATGCAGGATACACTAGCTCAGAAGAAGAGCCCAAAGCTCGTAAGCGTCGCAAAGGTAACACTAAGGACAACGCCAATGTCTCAAGGTATATCCCAAAGTGCGCAATATTTTATGAGCTCATGGCTTGGTTTTGTAGTTCGCCCAAAAAGAAACCGTCGACTAAAGCGACGGCCAATAAGTCTCGGGCGTAGGTGTCTTTTCCTATACACTTTCATTATCCGTTTTTAAACCAATTATGTGGCGTTTACGTAGTCCTAACAAGCCGAAGAAAAAGCTCTTCCAGCCCGAGTCGGAAGTTGAAGACGAAGCAAGCTCGAATGAGGGATCGTCTAGGCCCCCAGCCTCCAGTAATGCGTAAGTGGCTATATGTTTTAGGTTGTCGTTGTACGCTGACTACTTGCTAGCCGTTCAAGTCGTATTTCAAAATCTGCGAACCCCCTGAGTAAATGGAGGTGAGTGTTCGACCCCTTACAGTGTTACAGTAACTGAAGGTTATTTAGCGGGCTCTCCCAAGGCGTTTTAGATTTCTTTCCGAAACTGCAGAACCATAAAAGCGATCCAACTCCAATTTGGACGTACTCCTCGGACGGCATCACCCGCCAAAGCCCCAGCCATCGAGCGTTGGGGTGTATTCATTTCTCCCCGTCTCTTGCGCCCGGGGAGGAATTTCATTACTGGGTCCAAGTTGGTACGAAAGAGGGAGGTTGCTGGGAACTTTATAACCCGGGCCGTCAACATCCAGCACATTCTGGTTATATTCTACAGGGGTGTGCCGAGGATGCTCCCCCCTGTTGGTTCCATCCACACGGAGCGTAATGATGCGTTGAGCACTGCGGAAAACTCGCGCCTTAATTTCTTTCTACGTCTTAATTTCTTTCCACGATGTCAAATACCTATTCTGTGACTAATACTCATACAACTTCTTCTTGTTTTGGATCCCATTGTTTCAGCAGCGATATATGACCGCCAGCGATGTTCTTTTTTCTTCGTAGCTCCCTCCCCCGGACCACCTTCCCTCCGGTAACATGCCAAAATCCGTCCTTTCTTTGCTTGCGCGACCACCGAAGAATCTATCGTTCGTGGAAAGCTGGGAGATATCTAATCAGCAGTCGCCCCATCTTACCTGCGTCGAGGCTTCCGCGCTGGGACAATGGGTTATGTCTGCATCAGAGGACGGCACGATGCTCTTTGTGTCTGTTGACTCTGGTTCACCGGTCGGGATAATCGACTTTGGCGACCATATGTTTGTATTGTGTGCGACTTGGCGCGCGGGTTCCAAGCTTCTAATTGGTTGCACCAACGGGGTACTCTATGAACTTCTCATAAACCCTAAGAATGTGAGCTTGAAATCGCATTCGACCTGATATATCAAAGAAGCTAACTGCATTTGATACCACTTTAGGCTCTTCATCCCGCGTCCATGTACCCGCTTCTCGGCCCCTTGCCGCAGCAAATCATCTCCCTCGCCATCGACAGTTCGGGCTTGCACACATTATTGGCGGTTGGATACGGATCTCGGACCGCTGTCTACGCACACACTCCTCCGGGCTACGAATGGAATAAAGTTGAAGAGATTGAAGGTCCGTCTGAGGATAGGTCTAGTCTGGTAAACTCCCTGTTCTTTTTTGGTGAGACCCAGCGGAAGTTGTTTATTGGTTACGCTGAAGAAGGCTGGAGGTGAGCCGCTCCTATATTCGCCTTGAATATAATACTAACTCACGTATCTCCCAAGCATATGGAAGTATGACAACAGCACCGATATTCAGCATTTCAGTCCTTTACACTATCCAGCTATTTGCCGAATGTACGTTAATCGCGCTTCTTATTGTCGTATATTCTGACAGCCAGTACAAATATGCGCAGTGGGCAGGCAAGGCTGTCACCAGACCAGCAGTCTGTTTCAATCTCGACCTTGGACCAGTCCATCGCGACTTACAAGATGTCAGACCGTGGACCAATTCCCGAGACCATCAAGGCATTCCCACTCCAAGTACCTGTCTCGGCGAGCCCAATCTTGCCGGTCGCGCACACTTCTACCGATCTCATACTGGGTGGAACTGCTGCTGGTGACGTCCCGATTGTAAGGTCTCGACACGCAGCAGTCCCAAGGCTGCATCAAGGTGGGCTCATTATACTGTCACGCCTTCGGTTATAGCTTACATGCATGTTAGGGGATGGTCATTTAATCCGAACAATAACTGTAAGTATTAAGTTTAGGCTCGTAACGTGTATTACCAACTGATTGTTCTAGCCATATGGTTCGAGTATTATCGTAGGCTCTACTGGCCCAAAGAACGAGGTCATACTCAAGTGTTTCAGTCAAAACAGCTGGGCGGGCCAAGGTACGTTCACCTGAATCATACAGTACGCTCGCTGATAAAAGAGAAGGGCTTTGGTCTCGTAGGCAAGCGACTGCGACCCCATTTCGTGTTACTCTCTCCGACGTACTGGTATCTGCGAATGAAGCCAATAAGCGAACTGTACCCGAGGTGGAGAGTAAAGGCTCGTTTACAAAATTTCTCCAGTCCAACGTTGTAAAGGTTAGTTTTCCGCAGTGAATCGTCTTTCAGTCAGCTCCAAGCTGAAGAACACACAGGTCGCTATCGTTTTTATCTCAATCTTCACGGTTCTCGCCCTCTCATCCACGCCTCCCGGAGGGAAGCCGTACGTCGCGCACCCACTCGAATCCACCCAAACGGGAGTGGCTAAGGCAGAATCCCGTCGCCACTACCTTTGGATTCATTTTGGTCTCAAACAGCTTTATCAATACTTCCTACATCAATGGGGCGAATGGGGTTATTGGGTGGTACGTGAAACGATGAGCTAATCTTGTCACAGTCTAACGCCTATGTATCAGTGGTCGACTATTTCTAAATTCGTAACCACTGTGGTGTGCATCCCGTACTATATTGTCGATGCACTCCTGATGAAGCTGGCGGAATGGATTTGCAAGCATTTTGACATTTATCGTAGCTTGGGCATCTGTCCAGAGCTAACTTACTAGGTCAAGCTTAAAGTAAAGGCCGCTCCTATTCTCCGCCTGTATTATTTATAAATTGAACAAAGTTGTACGGAACGAAAACATAAGGCCTACACGGCGAAAACACGGCGCATATAAAACGAAAAGGTCCTGTGTGCGAAAGGAAAACTTGGTCACAGAGCAAACACCACGCACCCGCGACGAAAACGCCGCGCCCACCGAGCGAAAACACCACGCCCACCGAGCGAAAACACCCTACACACCGAGCGAAAACACCACACGCACCGGGCGAAAAATCGACGCATATAAGCAGAAAACCCTAAGAGAACGGGGCGAAAACACTCACAAGATCCGGGAGGAAATGTGTACAAAAGCAGATCAAAAGGTATAAAAACGTCCCTTTTTCAGCACGTTTTACGAGGAGAAAACATTGTCAAAGTGCTGGGAGACCCCTGTAAAAATCTGGAGTAAACCGCGCGACGACGTTGCAAAAATATGCAGAAAACTTGATGTTTTCGCGGTATGAAAACGAACGGACAGACACACGGAAAGGGGCGACAAACGAGTGACAAACGAGTGACAAACATCAACTTTTGTCGGGCCGAAAACGGAACAAACACTCGACGAAAACTTCAAGATTTCAAGCGTTTTAATTGAGCATAAATATCGGGCGAAATAGGAGGGAAAACAGAGAGAAATGAAGGCGAAAAGCTCCCGAAAAAGTGGAGTTTTCAGGGGTACAAGGGAGGAGAAAACATCGACAAATACATAAGTGTTTACAGCGCTTACCAAGCGTTATACCAGGGTTCTCTCGGGCTTTCGCACCAGCTTTCCGACCCTTTCCACTCCGGAAAACCCACTTTCCTCTCTAGTG
>WSTH01000630.1:0-20675 GCA_019616345.1 Ceratobasidium sp. 395
CAGTCGACGCCACGGAACCAGGGGTGTAGTAACACGTCCTCGACACCACCGCCAAGGTTTCCTAGTCGCCTACTCCTGTCCGGTTGCAAGAACTCTTGAATGAGCTCTTTGCTTCCCCGGTCCAGCTCCTTTGGCCAGTACACCTTCCCCCGGAGAATCTTGTCATAGATCCCGAACGGGTTATCGTCGAAGAACGGCGGGTACCCGACCAACATCTCGTAACACAATATTCCACACGCCCACCAGTCGACCGCCTTGCCGTGCCCGGTACTCTGGATGATCTCAGGCGCAAGATACTCGGGCGTCCCGCACAACGTCCAAGTACGGTCTGGCACAATTTTGGCGAACCCAAAGTCGGCAATGCGTAGGTAGCCGCGGTGATCGAGTAGCAGGTTCTCGGGCTTGAGATCGCGGTAGATAATATCGTACGCGTGGAGATGGCGTAGCGCGAGGACGATGGTGCTAAGGTAGAAGCGCGTAACGTCGGGGGAGAAACGACCGGCGCGACGAAGGTGGGAGAAGAGCTCTCCGCCTGGAACGTACGATAGCAGCATGTACACGTTTAGATGGTCTTGGAATGTCGCGTATCTGAGCATTAAATCAGCCTTCCATAGTCTAAGGCACTATAAGCCATGCCACTCACAGGTCCACAATAAACGGATGTCGAATACGACTCAAGATATTCCTCTCGGAATTAACATGCTCAACTTGCTTAAGCCTCACAACCTCACTCTTGCGCAACACCTTCATCGCGAAATGCTGAATCGCCCCAGGATGATTTTCCGCCGGACGCAGTCGAACGAGCAACACCCGGCCAAACGTCCCCGTTCCTACCCCATCCAAAACTCTCAGCACACCAACCCCTACACCCCATCCAAAAACCCAAACTCACCAAGCGTCTCAACAACATCAAAATCCGTCAACTTGATCATCTCGCCTTCCTCCTCCCGATCCCCCTCCGCACCTCCTTGCTCCGCCTCGACCTCTTTAGCGCGCGCTCGCGCCTCAGCCTGCTCGCGCCCCGTATCAGCCGTCGTACTCGCCCGACGTCCGCTCTCTGCTCCCATCTCTACGTCCTTTTCAGCGCCGGACGGCGTGACGCTTCCTCTCCCTCCCGGAGCAGCCGTGCTCATACTTGGTTTACACGAGACGTCGAGTTTGGAGTTTGGGTGAGGGTGTGGAAGAATATTGTTGGCGGTGGTATTTCGCAGGACGAGCGGGATAGTATGCGTCTGGTTGCAAGCTGACCCAGTGGCTAGCGTCCGCGCTACCAGGGCGTTTGGGTCCCACGAGAGAGGCAAAAATAATCCGGGCAGTATCGGACGTAGGGCCTTCGGGTCGGTCGAGAGAGAAAGCGCAAGCTATATAACTGCCAAGTCTGGAACGTCAGTCAGATACCAAGACAACTTGATGCAACGGGACATATGAAATCGATGGAAGCATTAATAAACTCACTCACCCAGAAAACTAGAATTACAAAACAACCACCCCCACAGCAACGGAGGCAAAAGATGGGCAGAGAGAGGGGGGGAGTCTCGAGGGGGAAACCGCCGGACGAGGACGACGGTTACTAGCTGTCGTCGGGGCACGTGCTCGTGTTGTACCCACCTTAGCTTCTCTCGATTGGAGCCCCGCGCTCCTTTGTTCGAACGCTCCCTTTTTTTAAAGTTTATTGTTACCGCAGGTTTGAGCGATAATTTGGATTAGGCAAAGTGTGAAGAGCAGAGATGTTCGGGCGTGACTATGTTTGGGAAGATGGGTGTTTTTTGTTTCAGCTGGGAGATGTTTACTCGTGCTCTGGTAATCGGAAGAGACGTCATCGTTTGGCCGGGCAGAGATTTGTTTATAGTTGCTTGTTTTCAGGTCCGGGTTCGGTGAGTTGAGAGATCGCCGAGTGATGAAATGACTTGGCATACATGGTACTTGTTATGAAGCTCCGTCAACTGCGAAAAATCTCGAGCTGAAATCATTAGCATCGCCAACAGGGATACTTCAAGTATTCACTACTTGTATCAAAAAGTCTTCTCCGGTCTTTTGCGTCCCAACTACTGTAACAGACTCGTATGAATCTCAACCAGTAGGGTTTATGCGTGTCTTTCTCTGGCCAAGTTCTCTCTTCGATTTATCACAACGTGCATTTGTACTCTACGCAAAAAATCTTCCATAGCTTCTGAGGCAGCATTCAGTGTCAGGCTTGCAGGACACACCGCCTACTACCCCTTGGTGATTGCCCATTAGTATACACTGGCCTCTGGGCTTTTGAGTAGAAGCTACTACATGGGTGTCCATCTATGCCCCTACC
The DNA here is from genome assembly GCA_019616345.1 of Ceratobasidium sp. 395. Classification (NCBI taxonomy): domain Eukaryota; kingdom Fungi; phylum Basidiomycota; class Agaricomycetes; order Cantharellales; family Ceratobasidiaceae; genus Ceratobasidium; species Ceratobasidium sp. 395. Next base: position 2,303 of record WSTH01000630.1, read on the forward strand.
ATTCGTAGTATGTATCTCACCCCTTTATGCCCACCAACTAAAATTCAAGCTATCCGTCCTCGGAAGAGCGATAGATGCATGTTAATAGAGCAGCAGCAGCAACTACTACGATTGTTACAATAAAACCGTCAGCTTGTATCTCATACAGATTCTCTCCAGCACTAGCCGATTAGTATATGACTTCTTTTAACCGCTAAAACATGATTTACTGCGCCTCCAACTCGACTTGCCCCTCACGTATAATATGGTCACTGGCTAACACTGACTTGTCGTGTGCTCGTCCTGAGACCATGAGATCGTACTGTAACTAAATTTGGCGAATTATAGACACGAGATATATAAGTAATGATTGGCTCGACAACTACCTCGTCGAGCAGGCGCCAAATCCAATCAATGATTCTAACGCACGACCACAGAGTCTAGCACCGAAATGCAAGATGAGTGCATCTGATGCGGTGTGTATTGCGCGCTATTCTAACGCACATCTATCTATTATGTATGCGTGCGGGAATTCTGCGAAGCAGAGTATTTTACTCTTGGTACCCTTCCACAGCTGTTCTCATATCGGCACCCTCCTTTTGGCACCTAGGCTGCTGACTTGGATGTTCGGATGACTATCTATGCTAGATCGTGGTAGTAGTGCTCATGCTTGGTGCATTTCACACTGCTGTGGGTCACCTTCTGTATGAGCGCTCATAATCCCTTCGCCCCTATGTCTTCACTCGTGTAAGTATAAAACGCTCCTAGGTAGGGAGTTCAGCACCTTACGGCCAACAACTACTCTCCAAACCCCCTCTATTCTAATTTCAACCCAATTTCACATATACTACAATATGTGCATGTCATTCGATAGTCATGGGTACGTCTTATTCTATCGGTCGTTGGCAGTAACCTGACTATATGCGTTATGTTTAGACTGCGAGATAGCGGGATGCGCCCTCCGCCCGCGGCTGGTGAAAGGTATCGTATTTTTGTATCGGAATGTTTGTAGAATTACTTCATAAGACACACTTGATGTCAGCAACCCACCGGTCATCCAAGGTGATTGTAGGTAGTTTTTTATCCCTCTTATACCTATTATGACTAAAACGTTTGCAGCGCCGCCGGCTCCACGTACGGTGCGGCCTAATGTGGGATGAGTAGACAACCTACCGCCAGATGACGGAAGCGACTACAGTAGGCTTGATGTGTACCAAGTGAAGCAATGCCAGTTTCCGTTTAGGATCGTCTCTGTCGTGTGCTGTCTTTGTTGTATGCCAGCTTTGATTATGTCTAGATTCTCGTTCGTAATTAAGGCCGATTAAGATTGTTCGCGGTCCGCGCGGCCAACGATTCATCCATACAAACTTACAAACTTACAAACTTACAAAGTAGAGCAAATTTGGCGACGCGTAAATAATAGATTAGGCACGTGCCATAAGAATTTATTTCTTTTGGATACATATTTAAACGTGCTACACGAACACAAGGTCGAACTGCACAGGGAAGAAGGAACACAGAGAGAGGGAGAGAGAGGAGGATAACAAGGGTAACACGGCGGAAAGCGGGTGATCAACAAATCCTGCACGTGCCATAAGATAATAGACTAATTTGACCCCAACTGCAGTACCTCGTCATAACTATCCCCCAGCAATCCCGACACCTAACTTAGCCTGCTATGGACTTATTACTGAAAATACCTGAGCTAGTGAACTTGATAGCCGTTCATATGAGTCAACCAGATCAGGCTCGCTTCTTGCAAGTGTCACGCCTGGCTTTTCACTCAACCGTGCCTCTTGTCTGGTATTCGCTGGATACAATGACTGTGCTATTTGAACTTATAGACGGGATAGGCTACAAGACAGCGCCTGATGAAGAATACTATAAGTCAATGGTAGGTTCTACACCCCTGCGCGACCAATATTCGATAAATAAACCGCCCTGCAAGGAACTCCCCAATCCTCTGACCGAATCATACCTTGTACGGTTTAAATTTTATGCAGGTTTTGTCAAGGAGGTATCCGTAGATTGTGGACTCATTAGTCCAGATGTACCAGTCAGAGGCGAACGTAGTCGTGCCCGACTCAATAACTTCCTGAACTGGTCGCCCTTGCTTGGTTATGCCGACAAGGACGCTTTACTCCCCAACCTGGCGAATATAACTGACTTGAAAATGGATTATGTCACCGGGATGAATTGGCTTCGCGTACTGCTGTCGCCCTCCGTGCATGGCCTGTGTATTATTCACTGGAGTACTTGGTGGCCGCTAGAAACTTTACCCAACTTACTCGGACTACTAGCTTCAAAATCTCCGGGACTTACTGAGCTGAATATCTTCCCAAGCGATTTTACTAAAAGATACCATTCTTCCAGTCGGTATACATTTATTCAGCGCTTCGCTGACCTTCGGGAGTTGCGCGTCCTAAAATGTAATTTGGTTCTGTTTCATCCCGAAATGCTTGCCATGTTGGGCACGCTACCACACCTGTCTAAAATTGTTGTGGATGTCAAAGATGCCCCGCCCCTTCTGGGTCGCGCCGAGTTGCCCCATGATTATTTTCCATCACTTCGAGAGCTCTGTGTGAATCAGGTAGCCCCTGCTTGGACTACCAGCCTTTGGTCCATGAAGCCAATGCTCAAAAATCTGCGGTCTGTTTCAGTTTCGATGCGCTCTGAACGTTCTAACAAAATAAGATTTACTGCGCACTGGGCAAATCCACTCTTGTTGCAGCTCTTTGAAAACACTCCAAACCTTTCTAGCTTTAGAATCTATACTTCAGGCAGCAGTCGTTATCTTCGCCCTGCTATGCTCTCACTTGACGTCCAACAAGCTATGAGCCGGTTTTCGTTGGAGTCTCTCTCAATCGATAATGCATATTTTGACGATAGCACTGGCTGCGAGTTCCTATCCTCAGCTTGGCTTGGGATTCAAGAGCTTCGATGTGGTATGCAAGAATGTCAACTATCCGACCTTGCCTTGTTTGCTCAAAATTTACCGCACCTAAGGGAGCTAGAGCTGAATGTAGACTTAGATGTTTCAAGATTAAATATCCCAGAAGAGACTAGGTATCTCTCCCGCAAAGCATTTCGCTGCCTATCTCGAAGCCCTCAACTCTACGGACGTACCGATGAGCAAACCATTGAGCTTGCTAAGTACGTCTATTAATTAGCACATGCACGCAGTTTAGACTCATCATGAGCCACAGGTATTTGTACGCTTTATGGCCAAACTTACGCTGCAATTTTGTTGAAGCCGATGGTGAAGACATCAAATATACGTTCCAGTTTGCTTACGAGGAGCTTCAGCGATTAAATGCATGTATCTTGCAGGTCCGAGCTGAAGTGGTTTGAGGGATTGGGTGTTTGATTGAAATAATGATGGCTGTGAACCTGAGCGGCTGTGTTTGCCATCGCTCTCACTACAGATTTAATCGACCTAGTCTATGCTCACATGTTACGAAGGCTTCCCGTGTATTCCAAAACGGTACACGTTCCGCCCCGGCTCAACCTACACCAGCGCCAGCGCTCCGGTCGCATATTCGCAACCCCGGAGAATACCTTGCATGTAATCAGGTCCACACTCATAACGTGCCTGATTGTATCGTCGGAAGTAAGCATACCGGCCCCTGCCCTCGTAATCGTTTAACCGTCATTAGGTATAAAACGGTCGTCAAACTCGCCAATAACTGCATCATCTCATTCACACATCTCTATTCTACAAGCAACCCAGCCTCTTACTATATTGATATGACTGCAGTAGCCTTATACCATCGTAGGTTTGTCCTGCCCCACCGCTATCAGGTTGTTAATTATGCTAAGCATACATCCCTATTTAGCCAACCAAGTCCAGTCATTCTGAGCAGCAGGTAGCGTGATAAATTCTGTGTTTAGCATGGGATCTTCTAACATCCTGAAGCGATGAGCCAGTCTCTCATACAGGTGATTGTTCTTGACCTAGACTCTCTAATCCGCAATATATCTGACTCTGCTATGCTTGTAAAGCGTCCACAGTTCCTCCTGGTACCGTCGGCCCCCCTCCGGATTCTGATTCTGACGACGACGACTAAGTGTAACGTTTGTGCTGTACAGTTCCTCTCTCTTCCCGCTTATCCTACTCGTTTGCTCGTGTATGCAGTAACTGGTTCGCCTATATAAGGCCTCGCGTTCCATGTGTCTCTATCTCTTTCGACCCCACTACGAATTTATATTGTGCCCGGATTGTTCTTTCTCGAGTCGACTTCCTTCACACTGTGTGATCCGTCTGAGCACTCTCTCGATTCGTATAGGAAGACTTACACTAAGATAGTCGGGGGTACTTTCCTGAGAGCTTGTGTCGACCGATGTTACCTGTCTTGGTTTTAAGTGATACTTGACTCATTGCTAACCATATAAATTTTTAAAGCGCGTAGTTTGAGGGGTAAACCAATCAATCCACTGCAATCTTGGTGAATAGCGTGTACGAGTTGGCGCATAATTGAGATTCCCACCTACCATCCAGTCCGCTAACCGGCTACTCTCGTCAGCGGCAAGTCTATCTAGTCTGATTTTGCTTTAAGTAGACCCCTGGCGGTATAAATAAGTATAGGACTTTAGTGCATATTCATTCACCAGGACTAGGTTAGCTGGACTACCATTTGGTGAAATACTATCCTTAAGGTTGATTCCATGAGTCTGGCCCTAGGTTACTATTTGCTACAAGCTTGGAATAATCTAGGCCTGTTAGATCCTTTACGAGTTGCGCATGTATGGTATCATGCCACCGATATTACACTCCAACTTTCCAAGGGTGGTCACGTGGTGAGACGGACCTGAAACCCGCCACCATCTCCCGGCGGTTCCCTAAACAGTTAACTGAATACCCTAATGCTATGGATCGCTTGATGGAAATACCGGAACTTTTGGATCTTGTACTTCGACGGGTGGACCGATCAGATCAGGCTCGCTTTTTGCGTGTGTCACGCTTGGCTTTCCGTTCAACAGTACCTCTGGTCTGGCAGTTACTAGTGACAATATCTGATCTATTTATCTTGTTGCATGGAATGAGCTATTGAAAGATATATGAGCACAAGAAAGGGGTAGTTATAGTAAGCCTATTATTACTCAGTGACTAGAGTCGATAGACAACTGTATCTTTTAGGAGCTTCCCAGACCTCTAACCGAATCACACTTCGAGCGGTTTAATTTTTACGCAGTTCTCGTGAAGACATTGGTTATGATGCGTGCAGATAGTGACGTCGATGGGGTTTCATATAATGCACGCTATGAAGCTGTCCCACTCGAGGATTTCTTCGACTGGTCGCCGTTGTTCGATTATACTAGTAGTCGCACCCTGCTCCCTAATCTAGAGAGCATATGCTACCAGGAAGCCAATCCAAACGTTGGGAAGAACTGGTTTCGAGTGTTATTCTCGTCCTCAGTGCGCAGATTTCATGTCCTGAACTCGACGACAGAGTTCTTGTTTGACGCACTAACCTTGCTGGTTACTACATCTCCTGCTATTACCGACTTGACCCTCTCTCCAATCGACTCTAATCTGCCGGTCGGATACCAACAAGAATCTCTTGTCCAACACATTTGTGCGTTCCAAAGTTTGCGGGTTCTGGATCTCAACTCGTTGGCGTATCTTCCCCAAATGCTTCCTATGCTTGGAATGCTGCCGCGTTTGCGTAGGGTTACAATTGATATCGAGTCTGAAGTTGAAACTGATGTTCCTGAGCAGCCTAGTGACTCTTTCCCATCTCTTCAAGAGCTTTGTCTGCGGCACGTGCCTCCTTCCCCAAGGATGTTGGGTATCTGGCCACTGAAGCCGTTATTTAAGAATCTACGACATGTTTCATGGTCGATACATGCTATGTCGACTAGCGACTCTGGTCTCGATAAGTACTGGGCGAACCCGCATTTGTTGCTTATCTCCAAAAATGCCCCACATCTCTCCACTTTGAGTGTTACTACCGAGTCTTGGGCATATCAACTACGCCCTGCTCTTCTGTCGACTAAAGTTCAACGAGCTATGCGTCATCTTCCGCTCAAGATTCTTTCCCTCGACAACATACATTTTGGGGGGACAGGTTGTGCACTCCTGTCCTCGGCTTGGCTTAGAATCGAAGTACTCCGATGCGGCATGCAGCAATGCGAACTCGTCGATCTTGCTTTGTTCGCTCAGAACCTGCCATACTTGAAGGAACTAGAGCTAGATGTAGATATGTCGGGATCAATGATCCCAGACGACATCGTCCCTTCACCCCGTCATACAACGTTTCACCGTTTAGCACGAAACGTCCCTATGCTATACGAGCGTAGCCCCGAACAAACCGTCAAACTCGCTCGGTAAGTCTATCTGTTGGCGTATCTATTCCACTGAACCATGGTATGGTCCACAGGTATTTGTATGCTTTATGGCCGGACGTATTGTGTGTTTTTGCTAGAGTTACTCAGAATGATGGGCTCCCCGTACCCAGAGGTATTAGCTTCTACGACGAAGCAGGGGCTCGTGAGCAGCTGGAACATTTGAACGCATGTATCACACAAGTGCGTGCGGGAGATATTTGAGCCGATGTGTATCGGAAAGTTCCAAAGCGTCTGAAGCTGTAAATAACTCCCGGTCAACGAGGGTGGTGCAACTGTACTGGACCCCGTTACTTCACCGAACAATCAGACGTCTCCAACTCCAACCCAGAACTTCCAGGAGCTTCCTCCACCCCCATATCTTCCCTCTTCCGGGTGGAGGCTGTGTTTACCTCACTAGGAGCTTCCTACCCTTTTTTTTCTGCGACCTGACGCACGTTTGTGGTCGTCCAGGATATACAGAAGCAAACCCACCTTGACCTAGAATCCTAGTAACAGCAATCATTTTTTTTTTAAATCCAATTTATTGTCAATGTGGGGCCGAGCCCTATGTAAGACTATAACCGACTGGGGTATACCTGAATCGCGACAATAGAGGGAGAACAAAATATCAAGACCGTAAGGGCATAACAAGATTAAACAAACAGCAATCATATCGCACGCACTTCATACCAATCCTATACGCAAGGTTGTATATAAGCAAGGCCGCATACATTCACCTAAAACATCGACTACGTATATGCATCACCAAGCCAAAAAGCTGTCTCACCCACCTCAGAACACAAAAACACTCCATAAATGACATGCACCAAGAAAAGAAAAAACTTGTACTGTAATTTTGAGCCTAGAGTAGAAATCAAAAAGAAAGTCCGGTGCGCAAACGACATGAAAGAGACTTCGTTTGACAGCAATAGGGGTATGCACAAGTAAATCGAGTCCAGAAAGCAAAAAAAACAAACAAGACAGGACACAAGAAACGATTGATCTAGTTCTGACGTTGGTTGCCTGATCCACCGGCGGAAGGACTGCTATCCTGCCTCGCAGGCGAGTCGTCAGAGTGTTGAGCGGGAAGACCGGGCGATCCACCCTGTCCGAATCCAGACGGGCTGCCACCCATACCGGGACTGCCCATACCCATACCAGGACTGCCCATACCCATGCCCGGCATACCGCCCATCATCCCTCCCATCCCCATTCCCCCAAACTGCGAGCCGCCAAACCCAGGCATACCCATCCCGCCACCGGTCATCATCGGGTTCATCCCCATCATCGGATTCATACCCATACCGCCCATGCCCATCATACCCCACTGCTGAGGCATCGGGCTCGCCCCACGCGCTTCGTCCTGCTGACCGGGCGCGACAGATCCAGCCTGGGAAAACGTCATCATCGCGCGCTGGTACGCCTCGGCCGCTGCCTGCTGTGCGGCCCACATCTGGAACTGCTGTTGGGGGTCGAAGGCGCCCATACCCATCATCGGATTCATGCCCATCATCGGGTTCATGCCCATCATGCCGGTCATCATGGGGTTCATCATCATCGGATTCATCGGGCTCGCGCTGCCGCCGTACATCGACTGCTGGTGCTCGAGCTGCTGGCGTTGCATCTCGTCAATCTTGCGCTGGCGTTCCTCGGCCATACGCTTCTCGCGCTCGCGCTCGGTCAAGACGGCGCCGAACCCGCCGTCGCGCTTCCGGTCGCGTTCGTGAGCGGTGACGGCACCGAGAAGGCCAGTTTGTGGCGGAGGAGGCTTGTTAGGAACGTTGAGCAACGACGAGCCAGCTTCGCGTGCGAGCTCCTCCTGACGCTTCGCCGACCGGTCGTGTTTGTCTTGAAGACCGGCCTGGAGCAGACCCTGAGGTGTAAACGCCTTGGTCATGGTCTCGTTGGGGTTGATCTGCACGAAGGTATCCTTGTTGCCCTGGCCAGGACTGACGCTTCGATTGTTCGAGTCTAGAGCGTTGCTCCAGATTGTCTGGCGGTAGGCACCGCGATACGCCTGTTGAGGCGGGGTCGGCTGGGGTGGCTGCTGTTCTTCGGGGTGAGCATAGTTTCGGTTGTGTTCGTCGTAGACCTGAGACGCCGCGCGGCTGTGAGGAGCGCTTGCACCGCCGTATCCACCCTGCCCCGATGGCCGCCCATAACCCAAGTCGTGTGGGGAACCAGACTGACCAGGGTGGCCAGGCGGCGCTGGCAGCCCACGCAACGGGCGTCCAGGGCCTTGCTGATGATGAGCGTCCGGCGACGGCAGCGGGCGCGCTCCAGGTGGGGTATTGGAATGCAAATCGGCGCTCGACCCGTGTCCAGAACCGAGGAACGCGCCCCGATGTTGCTGCTGAGGCTGAGGCGCGACAACATTCGTCTGAGCGTGGACCGATGGCGGGCCAGAGCGGTTCCTCAACGGCTCGTCGTCGCCCGACGCGTCTTCGTCCTGCTCGTCCTGCTGCTCCTCTTCTTCCTCGTCCGACGACTCCCAAGCGCCGGACCGGGACGAGGCCATGCTGGTCTTGGGTTTGCGGCCGTTGGCGCGTCCCGGGCGGTGCATCGCGTCGTCGGTCGCGGCCAGCTGGGCCTGGGCCTTGGCCTTGCGTTCGGCAGCGTTTTTCGAAGGCGCAAACGAGGAACGGTAAGCGGGACCCTGTTGTGGGGCACCAAGGGCCGTCGACGGCGGGTTGGGTTGCTGGCGCGGCGGCCTGGGAACGGATGCGTGGACGGGAGAAGGTGTGTATGAGCGATCGTCAGCGGTAGTACGGGGCGGGGGCGACGGGGCGCGGTGGTCACGTTCAGCAAACGAAAGAGCGGCAAGCGCGTCGACGCCAAGATCGTCAGCCATGTCTAGCTGTTGTGGTGGCTGTGGCTGTGGAAGAAGTGGAACAGGCTCGGGTGAACGAGTGACAGGCAAAGGATTAGCGCCGACGTCGAGGGGATGTTCGTCGTCGTCTGCGATTGTAGGTTGCGCAAGTGCCGTTTTCGCGACCCGGGGTGTTTTCACAGGAGGCGCACGTGCCCCAGAGGGTTTCCGGCCCAGGTTTCTGCTTCCGGGTCCCGTCGCCGTCCGCTGGACGCCAACTGCCGCTGACGTAACGGGCTGCTGCGGCGGTTGCGTAACAGGCGGGGGTTGTGTAACGGCCGGTGGAGGAGCGACCGCGGACATGGGTTCGGGCGACGTGTATACTGGCCTGGTTGCTGGAGCTGGGGCAGGTTCCTCTTGGTGCTTCGAGCTCGACGCAAAGTTCATATCTGCAAACGCCATCGGGGTCGACTGGCGCCGGATAGGAGAAGTTGCTGGATCCTGCGCATTCCATGCAATCAGTTTCCAACTCGACTTTCAGCACAAATAACTTGGGGTTCACCTTTTGCCACGGCTGAGAAGGTGGTTGTTTCAAGTCTTCTCCCTTCTCTCCCTCGTCCTCGCTCTCACTCTCGAAAGTCTTGCGTTGTCCAGGGACAGCACCACGCCCAGTCAACCCAAGGCTACTACCCTCACCCGCGTCTTGTTCCTGCCCAAGAATAAACCGCGCAGCCTCGCTCGGGATAAAGTCTTCTCCATACGACATGCGGTTCTCTTCGACCGGCTGAGGTTGAGCAGCGAGCGACTGGACTGGGACACGAGATCCAGACGGCTGTGCAGCCTGGTGGAGGTTGGCGGGTTGTGCAGCCTGATGAAGATTTGAAGGTTGACCAACTTGGTGAAGATTAGAAGGCTGAACGACCGAATGAACCTGAACGGGCTGAACGCCCGGATGAACATTCGCAGGCTGAACACCCGGCTGAGCACCCGACGGCGGCAACGCAGGCTTCTCACCCAACCTCGGAACATTCCTGGGCGGAGGCGACAACGCCGTCGTCCGGATCGGCGCCAGAACAGGCTTATCGGCCAGACTATGCGGACTCCCCTCGATCTTGGCGTTTCCGTTCCTATACTCGGGATGCGCATCGCCGTTTCCGAATGCATGTCCATTCCCAGCCCGATGTTCCACATCCGCGGTGCGTAAATCGACCTGGCCAGGCTCGGGTACACCGGTTCCGAGGCCCATGTCCGACGGTTGAGGAGTATGGTAAGCTCCGGCGGGGGCGTACCCACCCGACGGGTTCTGAGGCGCCGGAGCGGGTGAGGGAGCTTTCTGGACGTTCGCACCGGGTATAGGCGATGTTCCTCGAAGTCCAAGTCCAGCGGTGCTACTCGGAGTCGGCAATCCATCGATATGCCTCGTCTGTCCTTCCGTGATATCCGCGCCGGTAGCTCCAGGTCCTTCGATATTCGATGCGCCAAACGCCATACTCATCGGCCTTGCTCCCAGTCCACGTCCTTCTTCATTAGCATCAGCACCAGCACCCTCGGCACCGACACCAGCACCCCAACGCATCAACCCAATCGGCTGTTCATCCTCTTCCTCAATTGGACTCTTGACCAACATTCCCGCCTGAGGCAACACCCCACCCGCACTCTCGCGCTCTCCAGAAGACCAATTCGGCGGCGAGATACTGTCGCCAGCCGTATACGCCCTCGTCTCGCCCGTAGTACTGCGTTCCGTGATGGGCGTGAGCGCCGGACCACGGCCACCCGTCGCAGGCTGACGCCCCGAACCAGACACAGGCATCACGTTCTCTGGTGGATGTTGGGGTGAAGCTTGACCATTACCGTTGGGACTGGGGGTCTGGCGGGAAGCCGGTCGGCGCATGCGCTCTTGTAGGATGCTAGTGAGGCGGCCGCGAGTCACAGATGTGGCGTCTTCGCGCGGGTCGAGCGATTCGGCAAGCTCCCTATCTAAGAATAGTTGCTACAAGCAGAGATTAGCCTGGTGCTGCGGGATCTGAGCGTGAGATACTCACCTCGAGGGTGGGGTCAATCGGATAAGAAAACATCAACGACGCCGAATTATGCGGATTAAACGAGTACTGTGTCGGTCGCCCGTACAACCTAAACGCATCATGTATACCTATATTGGCTCGCGTCAATAACCACATACAGCTCGCCAAGCACAGAAAACTCACCAACGATCCACTCCAACATCTTCCTCGGTCCCGCCGCTTGACCACTTTCCACCTCTGGCATAATCAACACCCATGCCTCGGTCCCTTTGATAGCACCAGCCCCATCTTCACGTCCAAGCCGACCCTCAATCTTGACCAACGTGCTCCGCGTAATTAAATCTGGTCGCTCAGGATACACCGCAAACGCCTGGGACACGTTCGACACGCTAAGAACCGGATGCTTACGCTCCTTGGGCTTGGACGATACATAAAACACCATCACAGGTGAGTCTCCGACGCCACCATTGGGGTTCGGGCGAGTGAGCGTATTAGGAGTATTGGCAGACTCGGTCGAACTCGTATGCGAATGGCCGCGCGAAAAGAGCCCACTAAGCCGACTCTTCTTGGGCTTAGTCGGACTACCTTCACCGCGCGATTGCGTGGTGGTAAGTGAGAGAGTAGAGTGGTGCCCACCGGGCGTACCGGGTTGCCAGTTGGGTGAGCCGGCAGAAACGACGATCCAGAGGCGCTTCCAGTCTGTCTGGCCCGCGACGCGAACGCGCGCCCATCCTTCGAGTTGGCCCTTGACGAGCGTCGTTCGAGGTTCTTTCCCTGTGTTACGAAGGAGATAGGGGCCGGTGATAGGTCGGAAGGGAGATAAGCGCCAAAGACCATGCCGTTATTAGTAAATCAACAAAAACAACAAAGAATGTGGCAAACTACTCACACACTCGGGACTCGGTAAGCGTGATTCGCAGAAGATGTGCAGTGTAAATTTCTTCTAGACGAGATTTCTCCCAAGCGGCCAGACGGAGAGCAGCAGCCCAGCTGACGAGCGCCGCAGGCGATTCGCAAACGAATAACAAGAGGTTCGAACCTGCCGTATTAAGCGTAAGCACGTTTGTGAACCGCTTGGCAGGCGACGTGGCTGTGGCGGGGAACGTCACACTCCCGAGAACTTGTACGAACTGTGCAACAAAGTTAGCGTATGTTCTGCGATAGTTTAAGCACTGTTATTACGTACCGCGTCGGTCACATTGATGTACTGCGGTGGGACCTGCTCCCCCCTAGCATTGGCTTCCTCAATCGCATGCATACTCCAAATACTAAGCGTCACACCCCCAAGCTGACACCAAATATCAACCCATCCTTCGTCCTTGGTAGGACGGCTTCCATCCGTCCCACGCTCCACACGTTTCGAAAGTCGGCCAGAATAATAAATCTTTTGTTGGTGTGCGGCATTCAACCGTAGAACAGATCGCAGCTCGGGATGAAGCGGGATCCCAGTCGGCCCGAGCGCAAAAGGACTCTCTTGTCCTTGCATCTGCTGAGGCGGAGACAGTGGCGGCTGCTGTTGTGGCACCGGAGGGGTTTGAGCCATCGCCTGAGCCTGGCCAGGAACAAGCGCGTCCGGGTTCGGCGTCTCGCTCGTGGAATGAGTGACCCCAGACGGAGACGAAGTCTGCATCCGCGGCGAGGGCGTCTGCGGCTGCGATTGAGGCTGAGGCTGGAGGGCCATCGAGCTGCGCTGGGACTCTTGCTGCTGATGTTGAAGCGGCGGTTGGCCAGGATTCGCGCCAGGCGTGGCAGGTGGACTAAGAATCTGACCGGTCCCGCTCGACTTGGTGCGCGAGAACGCAGAAAAGAATCCAGTCGAGTTTCGATTCTGGGCGCCTGGCCGCTGAGGGGGAGCAAGCGCGTTGGGCTGATTACTCGGCGGCATGTTGGCGGGAGTGTCGGGCGGGGAGAGGTCACGGGGCTGATGTTCAGGCGCAAGACGAGTGGGCGGTACAAACGATGCGTTGCGCTGGTCCCACTGGGAAGGATGCTGGCTGACCTGCATCGTCGCCGGGGGAGACGGGGGGAGGCGGTGGTGGTCGACTCGAAGTTTATGATCGCAGTGTCGTCAGCGTTAACTTCGTAATATAGCCGCCCACAACGTTCGCACAGGGTCCAGCTTGGCCTCTTCTGCCGTAGACGACGATGACCACTCCGGTACTTATTGGCCTCGGCGCCGTCGCAGCTGCCCTTGCTGGCCGCCATCTTATCAGAACGGGCGTTATCGGTGGCGTACGTGCCGCCGATGAGTGGGTCAAAGGTGGCTTCAACGCAAAGATGGACCGGAAAGAGGCTATTGCTATACTTGGCTTAAAGCACGTATTTCCTCCTTTAGTGATATTCCCCTTGCTGAACATATGCGTAGGGAGGGAGCACAACTGAAAACGCGGCTTAAAGATGCCCACCGAAACATTATGCTCGCTAACCATCCCGATCGTGGAGGCTCACCGTACCTCGCCAGTAAAATTAACGAAGCAAAAGATTTACTAGAAAAGCAGGAGCGAGGAAAGTGATACTCGACGCCGTATTTTGTGTTTATATGTGAGTAATATCCCGGCACCGCCTCGCATTTTGTTCTGACGATGCATATGTAGATCACGATTATACTACTGTACCTGTTCACTTGGAACTACACTTGACGCAATCTACATATCTTGTCTCACTACTCTAAGTATATTCTTCACAGGCCGATATTCTTTATAAACTGTCGACGCGCATACGTACTTGATCTGGCACAAACTCGTTCATCGGTTTTTGCCACCAAACCAATTGCCGGAAATCTGGCTGTATGCTTGCTCCACATTCAACAACCGTTTTGACGCCTTGACACCTTATCTGGTGTCTTGACAAGGTACGCATCGCATCGTTCCCACCCAACCCAACATACGATTCACAATAAACAACAAAAACCTACCAAATACACATTATGCTACAGCACAGCACAAGCACACAATTGCACCAAATCCAAACCTTGGATATTTTTTCATCCTCTTCCCGAATCATAGACAACGAATCACTCAATCTTTCCAACCGTCTCCCTCAACGTGGCCAAAAACTTCTGCCCCTCGGGCGTCTCATCCCAATACTTGTATCCCCCACTGGCTACCCCAGCTTGGAGCTCAACATACTTCGAATTATCCACAATCGGCGGTAGCTGGGTGCCCGACAATGCCTTTGTGTCTCGGACATCGGCCAACCCGTCGGTACCGCAAGTCGCAGATCCAAGTCCACGTTCATGTTTGACAGATCCATGCACAGGTTTGTGTTTAGTGTCAGGAACACATGCAGGGCCAGGTTCATCGTCGGAAGAATCCTCGATCACGATTGGGGTCGGCATGCGCCTCGGCGCGGGTTTGTGGCTCGGGTGGCGAAGAGGCTCCGGGTTCAAAACATGCTCGTGGCTACGAGTCTCGTCCAAATTAACCACGCGATCTCGAACAGGATCGTATTTCGGACCGGTATTGCATCTCGATTCGACTTGAGGATCAGTAGACGCGGCCGGTTCCGACGAGACCGGCAGTGGCAGAGACAATGGTGGAAGCGGAGACGTAAATTCCGTAGGCACGAGCGGCGGAGTCAACAGAACGTCCTCCACGACGGTGGTCAACGATAAGTCCGAGGTAGCAGGACTACTCGACGTGCGACTCGACTCCAACGACGATCCAGATTCGGGCAGCGACTTGAGTTTGGGCTTCCACGGCTTCCTCAACAGTCCAAGAGACAGGTAATATTCGCGTATACCTTTCCAATCGCCGCTCGTAACTTCTTGTGACCCAGGTATAATAGACGCAGATTCAGGTTCAGGTTCGGATCCAGACGCGGGACGACGAGGCTTAGGAGCCGACTTGGAGTTGAGCATGCGCTGGGCGCGTTGGCACCGTTTCCCACCTACATGCAAGGCGAGGAAGCGCTTTCCAGAGTAACTGACGCCGACGATCATGCCGCAGAGCGGGCATTTCATTTTGGAGTGGAGCGTGAACTTGCGTTCCTGGGTAAGATGGAGTGAGCAGTGGATCATCGATGTTACAAGGGGCAACGTGGGTGCGAGAAGGGACTTACCCCAACGACAGGGGTCCAAGGTACGAGCTTCCCATCAACACACTCGTAACCTTCAGCCGTGTCTAAGATATCCGGGTTGACCGTAGGAGAAACGATCTGAGCGACACTTCTACTCTTCTGGTCAACAAACGTTCGCGCATATATCGCACACCGCAACTCACTGTGAATCCATGAGAGATACTCTAACACTAGGGGGGAAGGGGGAAAGAGAGAACAAGACGCGACCAAGACGCGACTCGCGCCCGGGATTAAATACACCAGCTGACCAATCAGCGGATAGGGGCCATTCACCCCCTGACTTGCGTGACGTCAGAAAAACAAACAGATCGCGCGATGCCGTGCGAAATTTCATTTGGACAGGGGCAAGTGTTTATATGTATGCATATTCTGTAGATAAATACACGAGTGCGAGTAAAGTTTTTTAATCAAATTCATGGTGTAGCAGAACCGGCTGGTTCGGGTTTCGCCGGTACTGGAGGTGCATGCTCGATGTCTCCCCATCCCTGAGATTCGAGTATGAGCTGTTGTGGTGCGTCTGGCTCCAGATCCCCTCGAGCGTTTCGTCGTGCTCTGCATTTGCATTTAGCAGTAAATTCGGTGATTGGATGAATTGAACAGACCTAAAGAAAGTATAAGACAGCACTACGTCGTCTACGTCTTGCATAAGGGGATCGTCCACGATATCTCTGTCGATGAAGAATAGCAGAGGCATGTCGACCTCTTCCCCGGCAATCAGCTTTTGCTCCTCAAAGCAAAAGCACTCCACCTTGGCAAAGTACGGAGCAACCTGCCAAATCCTAATCAGATGCATTCAATAATCTATCTCAACAACGTACTTTAGCCGGCGTGACATTATATGTCGCAATCCCAATAATATCATCTTTGCTCTTGTTCTTCGCCTTGTAAAACGCCAAACTCGTCTCTCCAGGCAAAACATTGACGAAACGCTGTTGCGGCTGGAACTGCCAGGGCAACGCGCTCGCAGTGTCCGCATTAAAGTGTACTTTAATTCGTTTTGCGTTGTTCACGGGTATGAGCCGATCGGCGCTGTATCGAGACGAGTCTCGGTCTGTCATCGGGATGCCGCCGAATCCGGTTGCGCTGCAAAAGGCTCGGTACAACGGGACGGCGGCGTAGGTTACTCCGACAGCTGTTATAACCTAGGGATGTTGAGGTTGACTTTTTAAAATAATGTTCTCTAACTCACGGTTGCGGTAGTATACATGAGCAACGTTCGATTTCTGGCTTTATACACATCTCGAGGATTTGACCTTCGGGGAGCTGCCGCAGGATTTGATGTTGTACGAGTAGCTGTGCTGTTAGTGAGTGGTCTTTTGCAGTATTGTTCATATACGTGAGGCGATAAAGGAGTTCTTCGAGCGCAAGCTGGTCGAAATATAGTTCTCAAAAAGGTACTCATCGTCGTAAGTGCTTGTTTGGCCATCGCACAATCACCCACCCACACGTGACTGCGAGTAACTTAAATGACGTGACTGCGAGTATACTTAAATGGTAAAGCTGCGAGGCAACAAGACTGGCTCACTTGTATCACTAAGAGCACAAAAACCACTTCGTTTCATCCATATATGGACGGGACAAATTAGCGTGCCAGTAACAAGTTATATTATGGAGGATACATCTATGCAAAGCAAGAATAACAATAATATATAATTGTAGGATACTCAATCCCCAACGTACTCGTCACTACTCCCTCCCTCCTCTTCACTATCTTGAGCTGCTTGAGGCACCGGACTTGGCACTTTCATGCGTGGCCGCAACCTCGGTTTCTTTGGAGAAGGCATCTCAACCTCTTGTTCCCCGCTTTCTTCACCGCCTGAAACAAACTCTTCTTCCTCTTCATCACCCCGGACAGCTGCCTTACCGCGCCCTCGACCTCTCCCCCTTCCAGTCCCTCTCGCCCGTCTCGCTCCGCGTTTACCACGAGTAGAAGTTCCAGTAGTTCGCTTGCGCTTTGATCCAGTGGGTTTGGCTGCTGCGTTCGAATCCTGGGACTCTGTTCCTATATCAGCATCGCCAGATTTGTCTTTACGTTTGGGTGCTGCTCGTCGTTTCTTCTTCGGCCGGTCCGTATCACCATCTACCTCTGGCTGATTGTCGTCCTGTTCGCCCAGATCTTCCCCGGCTTTACGTGCGCGGTATTCAGCAACGACCTGTTGTAGACGTTTCGACGCATAGGCTTGCTTTTTCCGAGGTGCATGAGTGACACCACCAGACGTCGAAACTCCTGATATATCAACGAACGAAGCTAGAGTGCCTTGTTTGTTTGCTCCAGTTGCCTAAACACAAGATGTATGCGTGGGTGAGTGTGACCATGAGCGAACGCGAAACTTACACTCGAGCGCTGTGTCATACGGCGGATGATGGGCAATATTGTTTCATCAACCTTGGTCACATTCCACGACAACTCTTCGCCGAGAAATCTGTCCAACAGAATTAGCCCACGGTATGCGAGCCAAATTGCGGCACACGTACTGGCGTAGGCCGTCAAGATCAGGAAGCCCCCATTGGAATTTCTCCTCCGATTGGTCGACTGTCGGCTCTAAGTATGCCTCTCGCTATGTAGCTGAGCTTAGATTCGTCGAGCGCTTCAAGATATACTTACCACCTTTGGATTTGGCCATTCCTCCGTCAGATGAAGAGTCTTAAATTTCTTCTTCTGTGATTCATAGTCAGTGTAAGTGTCGCTCACCGACTACAAAATGAGCTAGGGACTTACAAACCGTTTCCTGAAAGTCGTCTTCAGGTCTGTCTCAGTATCTCTCCCAACCTGCACCTTTCTCCACCACGCCCTAAACTCTGTCAACCCAACTTTCCCGGGGAATTCCTTCATAATTTCCATTGCAACTACAGGTCCAACGCCTGCGAGACCCTCCGTATAGTCGCTCCCAAGTAAATATGCAAGTGCAATCAGTGTCTCTCGATCTAGGCCGAGCTCCCGTTCGAGATCAGTAGAGAAGAAACACTCGACGGTCTTGCTCTGGTTGAACATGTTCCTAAACACTTTGCCCGCGCCAAATAGAAAGACATCCGAATCGTCCGTGATGACTCCTTCGACGAGTCCGCGCCGCGCGAGAAATGCGCACTGAGCTTCAGCTTCCATCGGAGCATTAACGAACGGCACACCAAAGAGCCGAAGGAGTACCTGGATTTGCGCACT
>WSTH01000631.1:0-20674 GCA_019616345.1 Ceratobasidium sp. 395
GGTGTGCCAAATGTGAAGATACCAGAAAGTGGTGGAGGATTTCGATTTGGTTGTGTCGACATTGTAGACTCGGAGAAAATGTGACGGTTGATATAGCCAATACGTGGATAAGAATTATACTCCTCGTATGGACCCGACGATTGCTGTCAGACGCGAGTTGAACGCGTCCCACGTGATCTTGAGATGGCGCGTTAGATCCCCTGGCTCAGTAGTGCTTAAATTATGCAGCATAACTGGTGAAGTTGTTTCATATTTTACATAGCTCAAAGGGTGTATCTTAACGGTCTGAGGGTCTGAAACCGAGCGTGACGTTGTATATAGTTGGCGGAAGAAGAAAATTGGAAGAAAATTTCAAGCACTATCCGGTTCGGGGGGCACAATAACACCCAAAAAGCTACACAAGGTATGCCATGTTTTGTTTTTTTAACATACATAATAGATACAAGGTCAAGTAAATGAATACTTAAGAAAAGTTCGGATAAGGATGATTACGCATCAGGTTCAACTGGGATTCGATTTAGGAAATTGTGGTATTTTTCAGCCAACTCTCCAAATAAAGTGTTTATTTTAAGGTCAACGACCTCCAAGAGCTGTTTTGCGCATGTGCATTCGGCCGTCCTGAGCTTCCTTTCAAGTAAATGTCGTTGGTCGGCAACCTTTGTCAACTCAATTAAGCCAACATAGAGTAAATTACTCTTAAGATAGGAATGACTAAAGCCACCGCTGAAATCCTCCAGCAAAGATTGAGCGCAGTTGTCAAAACATTCGCCCCGTAATTGAGTATCGACTTCCTCCGAGACTTCAGAAGTGTCCCGGATCCATTTGATCGGGAGTGTCGAAGGAAGCGGCGTCAAATGCACCACAGCTGCAAAAAGTTGAGAGAGTTCGTCGCGGTTTAAGCGTGTCCAAACCACTGATCCGTGGCCTGCTCTAAGGACCACGCAGAACACATAGCCGAATAGCGCAGGATCTTCTTGCTTGAGTAGTGGGTGCCTATAAAGCCGAGCCAAGTGTTCAGGGTCATCCTTGTACCTGCTATCCGGGTTGGCATCAATGCTTAGACAATAGGCGTAAAACCGAATCAAGTTGCGGACGTTGTGCTCGGTTTCGCGGTCGGCTAGAAGTTTAGAGTAGGCCAGAGCGTCAAGCAAGTCGTTACTATCGGTCCAATCCGCTTCTGCGAGGGCTACGAAAGATTGCAAAACTCTGTTAAGCTGACCCAATGCCCATGCTTCAACAGAGGAAAAGCAGAACCGATGAGAAAGGGTAGCAATATGAAGATATTTGACGAAGGCATCTGGGTTATGTTTGGATTCATCTGTAGCGTCGAGGACTAGAGATCGATAAGCAGGATCAGTTATTCTAAGCACAGGTTTAAATGTTGCTTTGGACCTAGATATATGATACAAACTCACGTCCCATAGAAGTAGAGCAGTAAATGCCGGAACTGTATTGCTCGAATCCCAGGTATGACTATTGGGTTGTCGTCATTCATTCCCTCTGTATTGAAGCAAGTGGAGATTGGCGTATTCGGTTGGTTTGGGAGCGCAAACATGTCTCTGAAAACCTCTGACTGCAAGGCCAATAAGGAACGCTGGATCTTAATGTGTAGCCTGGACGTTGAGTTATCTCGCGCGGGTCAGGATGTAGTGCAGAACAAACCTTGAATAAAGTGTTTTCGACCAGAAAGACAGTACTTCCATCTTCGAAATAGTACTCGGAGTCTCGAACAGTTTGGCTTGAAGCAGAAAGCGCAGGAGAAATCATAATGGTGGCGAACGCAAGTTTTTGGGCGATAACAAGGGAAGAAAACCTTATCGCGTGTTAGCTACTACGGTTATGATTAGCATAACTAGCAAAGCTATCACTGTAGAAGTCTTTACGAGGCGACGCGTACGGCAGTAAACTACCCAACAACGGTGTACTGAGCTGAGTGCCAACACCTGTGCTGTGTGCGGCACCCCGATCAGCTGACTTAGAGGCTGGCAAGGTTGGGGATACAAGTGTCGCCTTGGGTGGCGTGAGCGTCAAGCCGTGAGTCTCACAAGCTGGGATGGTTCGACTGGGCAAGCTAACAGGGAGAAGGATTAAAAGACGATGCGTGATGTCAGGTACTGCCACAAGATGATCGCAGCCAGATGCGAGCTGAACGCGTCTCACGTGATCCTGGTGCGGCGCGTCAGTTCGGCCGGCTCAGGAGTGCCCATGTAGCGTAACTGGCAAAGTTGCCTCGTATATTGCCGTTCGGGCGTGACGTATCTTCTCTGAAATGTTAGCTGCGTGACAGTTTCATATGAGACTAGTCTGGCATTGGTATTTAGCAGTGCTAACTTGAGGAAACCGGAAAATGGTGGTGGATTCGGGTTTAGTAGCGTAACATTTTGTATAATCAAATCACTGAAATGGTCAGATGCAGCGGGCATAGAAGTATACATTACTCCATGAGTCCATATATGATCTCTAGAATTTAAGGTGGAACACGTGATTCCGATTTATAGCCATTCTCTAGGGGAGATTGGACTTTTCTGCCAGGGAAAATGATCGGATAGCTGAAAAAGTGGCGGGGATTTTCGCAGCCTTTGCACGCAGCAGAATTTTGAGTTTATAGCCACCATGTTCTTGGCGTTTATCATGTATAGGTAAGTTTTGAGGGAAGCCTTGTCGTATAGTTCTCATTTTCCAGCAAGTACAAAGGAGAGAACAAAGGAACCAGCAGAAAACGATGAGTAAACGAGGAGCCTTATCTCAAAATTTACGTGCCTAGAGAAAACGAGAAACAAACAATGAACACCTGTCCGAAGATTTTCACACCTACAAAGACTCGAAAAGCCTCCTCCACTTTTTCAGCTTTCCGAAAATTTCCCCCGAGGAGAAACCCCAAACTCCCCTAGAGATTTGTAACGCGTTGCATGGTATTACTGTAAATGTCCATCCCAGAATAGAAATTAAAGCGGGAGGTTTTGAACGGCGAAACAACCAAATAAAAGTGTAAGGGCGCGGAATAGGTACATAGTTATGGAGCTCTAGCCGGGGTTGGGACATGAGACGTAGCTCATTGTTTACCACTCTGAAATAACGATGTATACATTTGAAAGATGTGTCCAAACGGCTTGAGAGCTGAGAAGTGGGGGCCGCCCAATTGTACCGTACGTCGAAGCAGGAAGAAAGACAGAGGCGATTTACGGGCACCATGCGGTTTGGAAAGGCAATGAGACAGAGAAGCCTTCAGAATCATGTAGGGGTACCTGGATGTACGCCGTGATACAAAGTTTAGCGAATGAATAGGGTGGATTTGGGGGACTAATTACGTACTAGGCTCGCAACTTAATCTAGGCAATTATGGTATTTTTCGGCTATTTCTACGAACAAGTTGTTGATTTTAAGGTCGATAACCTGCAAGAGCTGCCTTCCACATGTACATTTGGCCGACCTGAGTTTCGTTTCCAGAGTTCGCCGTCGATAGGTTAGTTTCAACAACTCGACCAGGCCAATACGAAGTAAACCGCTCCCAAGACGAGAATGGTTGAGGCCATTGCTGAAATCATCAAGCAAAGATTTAGCACAGTTGTCAAAACACTCTTCACGCAATTGAGCGTCGATTGCCTCAGATATCATAGACGTATCATAAATCCAGTTAGTTGGGAGCGTTTCAGGAAGTGGTGTCAAGTGCACAAGAGCTGTGAAGAATTGAGAGCGTTCGTCGCGGCTCAGGAGCTTCCAAAGTACCGATTCGTGTTTCGCCGAAAGTATCACGCAGAACACATAACCGAACAACGCAGGATCTTCTTGCTTGAATAGTAGACGCTTATAAAGCTGGACTAAGTGTTGGGGATCATCCCTGCACCAGCCATCCGAGTCTGGATTGTCGTCCAGGCGAGAAGCGTAATCCCGAACTAGATTGCGGACATTGTGCACGGTTTCACGGTCAGTCAAGAGCTTGGAGTACGCTAGAGCGTCAAGCAAATCGTCGTTATCGGCCCAGTCTTCCTCTGCGAGAACATCGCAAGACTGCAAAACTCTGTCAAGCTGACCTAATGCCCATGCTTCAACGGAAGGGAAACAGAACCGGTGAGAAAGGATAGCAATATGAAAATATTTGACAAAGGCATCAGGATGATGCTCGGATTCGTTTGTAGCATCGAGAATTAGCGACCGATAGGCGGGGTCGGTTATCCTAAGCGCAGATGTAGACATTGTCCTAAAAATATGGGCACTGAGAACTTACGTGCCATAAAAATAAAGCAGTAAATGCCGAAACTGGATAGCTCGAACGCCAGGCACGATTATTGGGTTGCCATCATTCGAACCTTCGACATTAGCGGAAATAGAGTATGCTATGTTTATCTGATTCGGCAGCTCGAACATGTCTCTGAAAACCTCTGAACTGGAGGTTAAGAGCGAACGATGGATCTTGGGTAGGTGGTTCATATGCTGAGTTACTTCACAGGTTACTCTGGAGTTAAGAACAAACCTTGAACAGGGTGTTTTCAACGAGAAAAACAGTGCTTCCGTCCTCAAAATAGTATTTGTGGTCTCGGATTGGGTGGCTCGTTGCGGAAAGTACAGGAGAGGTCATAGCAGTAATATGTAAGGGATTTGGGGAAGGGGCAAGAGAGATTAAGTTACAGGAACAACATTATCACGTGGTTGGCCACCGTGGCTACGGTTAGCATAAGCAAAGCTGCTAACTTTGCTAAGCATTCCCAAAGTAATATCACTGTAGGGTTCTTAACAATGCAACGCATATCGGGAGTAAAAAACCAGCCATGACATTATCCGTTAATGATACAGGAAGAGAGATATTGGCTATGTTGAGATATCGTGTGCTTAGGGAAAGTGACAGGGTAGATCGACAGATAGCATTATAGTATGTAGGTATATCTGAGCGCACACAGTAAATATGAAGTTCGGTAAACGAACAAGCTAGGATGACTCCGAAGAAGAATACCACACACCAGTATTGATTTCAGGCCAGACAATTATGATATTTTCCGGCTATCTCTGTGAACAAGTTGTCGATTTTGAGGTCCATAACCCCTAGGAGCTGCTTTGCACATGCACATCTAGATGTTCTGACCTTCTGTTCAAAAATTTGCCGTTGCTCAGCGAGCTCCAATAACTCAGCTATACCCGCCCGAATTGAATTGCTCATAAAATTGGAATCGGCAAATGCTTCGCCAAAATCAACAAGTAGTGATTGAGCACAGTCGTTAAAGCATTCCCTGCGCAATTGAGCATCAACTGCCGCAGAAATTTCCGAGGTGTCATTGATCCACCCAATCGGGAGCGTTAGAGGAAGTGGTGTCAAGTGTACAAGAGCCGCGAAGAGTTGAGAGCGTTCGTCACGATCCAAACATTTCCAAAGCGCTGTATTATGTTCTGCTGCTAGCACCACACAGAACACATAGCCAAAAAGGGCAGGATCTTGTTCCTTGAGTAGTGGGCGTTTGTAAAGTTGAGCCAAACGGTTAGGGTCATCTTTATAAGGCTCATCCAGGTCAGAATCGGCATGTAGTGCATGGGAGTAGTACCGGATCAGGTTGCGGACATTGTGTTCAACTTCGCGGTCAGCCAAAAGCTTTGAGTAGGCGAGAGCGTCGAGCAAGTCGTTATCATCCGCCCAATGGTTAGTTGCAAGAGTTTCGTAAGATCGCAGAACTTTTTTGAGTTGATCCAATGCCCATACTTCAACGGAGGAAAAGCAGAACCGATGGGCGAGGCTAGCAATATGAAGGTATTTGACGAAGGTTTCCGGGCTATGCTCAGATTCGTTTGTCGCATCGAGGACCAGGGATCGATAGGCGGAATCGGCCATCCTATGTATGGAGTTAGACATTGCTTTAATGACCCAGATAACACAAACTCACGTGCCATAAAAGTAGAGCAATAAATACCGGAAGTGGATGGCTCGAACGCCAGGTATGACTATCGGGATGTCGTCACATAATCCCTCTATAGTGAAGAAAGTGGGGGTTGCCGCATTCGGTTGGTTCGGGAGCGCAAACATACTTCCAAAAACCTCTGACCGTGGGGTCAATAGTGAGCGATGGATCTTAGAGGTATGGTCCAAATGTTAAGCTCTATCACAAGTTACGACGTGACTACATAAAACAAACCTTGAAGAGAGTGTTTTCAACGAGAAAAATAGTGCTTCCATCTTCAAAGTAGTACTCTGGGTCTCGAACTCTTATGTCTGACATAGAATGATCAGAAGAAGCCATAGCGTGTAGGAGGTTTGGGTCTCGCGTTATCACGTGGTTACCACTGTAGGTTAAGGTGATGTAAGCAGGATCCCAATCTCTCGGCTTGGTTTTGATTACCATGAGTCAACGGAGCCCAGTGAAGGCGTGGTCAAGGTCTTTCCTTATATAAAGCGTTTACGCGATAATCTACTCAATCCTAAACCGAGCTAGCTTTCGGGTGGTACAGGGAGAAATCTTATGTTCGGCTACCCGCTCACCTTAATCCCGGACTGGGCCGGTCCTTAGTCAGTCACACTTGATCCCGTCCACCACATCTTCACCACACGATGCTACGCTCGAGCTTGCTATCCAAATCTTCCGCTCGTGGAGGTCTAGCCTTGCGTTCACGTATGCAAGCCAGAGCAATGACTACACCGGCACTTCAAGTTACGCCCCCTTCTGCAGCGAAAGAGAATGAACTTCACGCGGGGCGTATCGAAGATCTAGAAAAGCACTTCGCACTCCCTAGGTTCGATGGTATCAAGAGGCCTTACACTGCGGAGTCTGTGGCGACAAAACAGGGTTCTATGCCGCCTCTACCTCTGCCTTCGTCTTTGCTTTCGGACAAATTCCACTCGTTGCTTAAAAGTGCATCTGAGGAACAACGGCCACTACACACTATGGGTGCTATTGACCCAGTACAAATGACCCAGATGGCTAAGCACCAAGAAGTACTCTACGTCTCTGGCTGGGCCGCCTCTAGCGTTCTGACGACGGGCAACAACGAAGTCGGGCCGGATCTCGGGTAGGTTGCTCCATGTGACCTCTTTTGGTTATCAGCAACTCAAGCCGACGGGTGGATATAGTGACTATCCCTATACGACGGTCCCAAACCAGGTTCATCGCTTGTTTCGTGCTCAACAGTTGCACGACCGCAAACACTATGATGAACGTATCACTGCGACTCCAGATGAGCGGGCGAAGATGGAATACATTGATTATCTTCGACCTATCATTGCTGATGCAGATACTGGGTGAGCTTCTAATCTGATGTTTACAAGACGGATTAGGTTCTATATATGAGCATAGACATGGTGGTTTTTCAGCCGTCATGAAACTTGTCAAACTCTTTGCTGAATCTGTAAGCCTAGTTCAAGTTTTCTTCTCTACTCATGAACAAATCCTCGCACATAGGGAGCATCCGCCATCCACCTAGAAGACCAGCTTCACGGCGGCAAGAAATGCGGTCATCAAGCTGGCAAAGTCGTCGTCCCAACTTCAGCGCACGTTTCGCGTCTAGTCGCTGGTCGTTTCCAATTAGACATCCTCCAATCAACGATGCACCTCATCGCTCGAACCGATGCCGAGAGCGCGAAACTTATTTCGGGTACAATCGACACCCGAGATCACAAGTACATTCTCGGCACAGCATATACTGAGGGAAAAGGCGGGTACAAGTCCTTGGCAGAGACGTTGGATGATGCGGAGAGGGCTGGAAAGGCTGGAATCGAAATCGATAACTTGGAGAAGGCGTGGATGGATAGTTATCCACTGATTACTTTCGGGCAAGGTACGAAGTTTGATCATGATGTGGCTATAAATATTGACCCTGGTCATATAGCGGTGGAGCAGGCAATCTCCAAGTCACAATTATCCGACAAGGCTGGCGCACTGGAGAAGTTCCGTGAGCGGTCGGTCGGTTTGTCGATCAACGATGCGAGGTATCTTGCCAAAGAGATACTTGGAGAGCACGTACTTTGGGACTGGGATCGTAAGTCCCTCTACGCAACCTCGTAAAACCAATAGCTAACTCTCCGCCAAGTCCCTCGTACACGCGAAGGCTACTATCATTTCACTGGTGGTATTGACGCAGCTATCGACCGAGTCTTAGCCTACTCGCCTCACGCGGAACTTCTCTGGCTTGAGACTAAGAAACCAGACCTAGAGCAGGCCCGTTCGTTTGCGCGAAGGATTCGGAAGGTGTTCCCTGGCAAGTTGAGTGACACCAAGTTCCTTTTCGAATCCATAGTTTACAGTGTTTAGATGGCTCGTATACAACCTGAGCCCAAGCTTCAACTGGTCTGCGCACGGGTTTACCGGTAAGTCAACAATATGGTTGATTGTATGCGCTATCTGAATAGTTGACGTAGAAACCGACCTCAAGAATTTTGTATGGGACCTTGCGAAAGAAGGGTATGCTTGATCACTTGAGTGCCTGCTCGTTCTGAAGATCAACTCGTCGTAATAGCTTTGTGCTCCAGCTGATCTCGCTAGCGGGTCTACATAGTACGGCTACGGTGACAGGTACGCAAACGACAAACCCCGACATAAATAGCACCCAGCTCACAATAAATATCTCATAGCCGAACTTGCCGAGCGATACAAGACAGAAGGTATGCTCGCATACGTGAACCTCATCCAACGAAGGGAAAAGGAGCTCGGCGTCGACGTGCTCACGCATCAAAAGTGGTCAGTAGATGTTGTTTTCGGCCTATTCATTTGCTAATTATGCGCGCTAAAATAGGAGCGGAGCACCATACATCGACCGCATCCTATCGAGTAAGTATTGTGGTATTTATAATTGTAGCAAGGCTCCCCTGACTATTACGCCCATAGCCATCTCGTCAGGATCGTCGAGTACATCCGGAATGGGCAAAGACTCGACCGAGCACTCTTTTTAGGATCCCGCCGCTACACAATGCTTTGAACGTATAGATTTGTAGCCTCATGTACTTCTGCCGTGATTGAATACTGTACTGCATTATCATAAAACATGGCAAGAAAAATCTTAAACAAAAAAAAAAGATCAACAAATCAACGAAAAGCGAAAAAGAAGCATGCAAACGACAAAAGGATATAAAAGAAAAAATCCATGTCACAGATCGAAGAAGAAAAAAATGCCATACCGAAAATATATATCAAATGTCACAAAAAGTCATCGTCTCTCTCCGTTATACATAAACTATAGCTATTGGCCAGGCGGCGGGGAGACCATCTCAAACTGGGACATGCGAGGCGTCATCGGTTCAGCGTCGCTCACCATACTCGAGCTCACGCTCGGCCGGGGCGCCATATCCGCCTGGAGCCCTCCAGGCGAACTCGTATTAGTGAGCGTGTTGACCGAGGAAACGCTCCCCCGCCCGGACGCGGTCGCATGCGTCTGTAATCGCTTCTGCGGGGACAGCGGGTTCTGCTGTAACCGCGACTCGGGCCGAGACTCGGGCTCGCCATCCGCCCTCTTCGCCTTGGAACTCCATTTTTTAAGGATACTCTTCGTTGTCGCTTTTTCTCGTTCTTTGGCTGCGTCCGAAGGGGTCGAGGGCGAGGCTGAGCGATTCGGCTGGTCGAAATGGAACGGGTCCTTGCCCGAGTTGGACGAATCTCGTTTGTGTGTGGTTGTGGATTTGACGGCTGCAACCTGCGCCGGCTGAGCTTGGGACGACTGCCGACTGTGTGCAGCGGCTTGGTTCGCCCCCTGCGGTAGCTGACTATCCCGATTCGGCGCGAGGTTCCCGGGGTTCGGACTGGGCGGTACAGGCGGGGGCATATCCCCTTTACCGTTCAAGTTTTGCGTACTGTTCCGACCGCGCCAGAGTTTCCGAATGCCCTTGACGGACATGATCGAGTTCGAGCGTTCGCGCGCCGAGACGGACAAACCAGGTACTTCATCCCCCGTCGAATCGATACTGAACCGACTCCGTTGATGGCCCGGCATCGGCGGCGAATCTTCAACGGGAGGCGAATTGAGCGCGACGGGCGTCTGGGGTCGTCGTGGACGTGGCGGGGCAGTTTCGGGAGGGGGTAAATTGGCCAAATCGAGACGCATCTGCTCGGTCTGCATGCGGATCCGGGTTTGGGACGTCATGGGTATCGGCGTGGCTGACGTCGGGATCTCGAGCATATAGTCCGCGTCGCGAGGTGTTTCGGGGAATCGAGGACTAGGCGGGACCGAACCAGAGCTAGGTTGGCCAAACGGTACGGCAGGCCAGGACGGAGAAGGTTGAGCAGAGGTGATACTGCCTGTCGGGGACGAACTTCCTCTGAACAAAATGGACAATAAGTTTAACCCTGCAAGACTTGAATCACATGGATCGAGTTGTACGTACTTGGCCGCCATACTCGCCCGAAGATTGCTCAGCTCCTCGGACATGAACAGAGGCGCGTGCGGATCCGGTCGGCGCGGGTTCCCGTTGCTCAGCATTCGGTGATGTAAACCCGGCGAACGAGGTCTGTCGAATTCGGGTGGAGGTGGTTCGAGGATTCGTGGCGAGAGTTGCGCGAGCGCCTGAAAATGAAAGATTAGCTCATCCGGCAGAAGTCTTAAGAAGGCGATAAATTACCTTTTCCAGCTCATCGAGCCTCTCTTTCCGCAGATGCTCACTCGACCGCCACGACCAGTCCTCTTCACCGTCTTCACCAATGACCACAATCGAGGTTTCATCCCCACGCGAAGCAGGCTCCTCCACAACCAGCCTACTACCCTCACCCTCCTCAGCGCCAGCAAGGTTGAGCGGCGGCGGCCGTTTGAGCGAATCCGAGCGCTGTCGAGCCGGAGCAGGCCGAGGGAAGATCACACCCGCCGACGATGGTCCAGTCGGTTTAGCAAACGGCCGAGGCTCACCGTCCAACGAGAGCGTCGGTCGATTCTGGTCGTTCCAGAGCTGTCTCACACCTTCGACCTCTTCTTCCGCGCCAATAGGGGGAAGCTCCCCACTCTCGCCGTCGATCTCCTCGTTTCGCGTCGGGGGAAGCTCGTCGATGCCCATAATCGCGCGCGTCGACACGTTCCACGGTTCGTCTGGGAATACGTCTCCGAGCGGATCGTTGGACCCGAGCATGCCCCCGCCTGTATGGTCCTCGCCATTGTCCGAAGGCGGGTGAAACGAAAAGCTCATCCCGTCCCCGCTTTCGTCCTCATCGCCCAACTGCGCGTACCCCTCGGCGACTACACCAGGCACAGCTCCATCCGCCACCGTCGACGACGAAGGACTCAGCTCCAGCCCCAGCCCACCCGCCGCATCCGCGTCCTCCTCGGCCGGCCACCCGCTCGCGCTCCCCGCAGGCGACGTAGGCGTCATCATCGCGTCCCTTGGAGACAACAATCCCCGATCTCCTCCACCTCGCGCATTAGCCGGATTCGAAGGGAGCTGGAGTCGAATAGGGAATTTAGGCGACACAGGTCGACTTGCTTCGTCGCCACCACCAACTCCGGGCGACGCGCTCCTCGCACGAAGAGGCGGAAGAGAGAGAACCATAGGACTCGGTGGGGCACGCTTTTCGATCACACCGGGTGCGGGAGTAGCCAACGGGCCGATGGGCGTGTTAACTCTCGAAGGTAACCGCCTCTGCTCCGCCTTGGCGCAAAACGCGGCGTACCACGGTGCCCGTCGCATATCCACGTCAAACTCGATCTTGCCGACGATGGGAAGCGTGGGCATGATGCTGACCGTCGTCGCGGTGGTGGTCGACAGCGTAGTAGGGGAAGACGTGTTGGACCGACTCTGGGTTGCGAGCGAAGACGGAGATGAAACGCTCAACGGAGTCTGACCCGGCGCAGAAGTCGTCATCGACTTGAACCCCTCTCGGCTGTTCATAGCCGCGACCGTCCTGAGCGGCTTGGGCGCAAACGACGAATAACTCGACTTGGGGCTGATCGTCGCCTGATGCGCCGGAGGAGAATCTTCACCCGCGAGCGCAGCGACCCCAGACGCCGGACTCCCCATCGTACTCCCCGCTCCATCATTCGGATTATACGACCTCATATACTCTTCCCTGTCCGCACGCAACAGCGCCGCCCAAAGCATCTTCCACGCCTCTTCGCCTATTCGCGGACCCATCGACCGGTCGTCTCTCCGCTGTAGCGCGTACTCTTCGTCGTCTTCCGTCTCGGGAGGTTCAAAATCGGCGCTGAGAAGGTAGACGAACATCCCGTTTGTGCTCGGCAGACCGTACTCTTTCGCGACCGCGCTCAACTGGCCGGATAGAGTCGCATGCAGCGGTACGAGCGTCCCGCGCCTAAACTGCGAATGATACCCCGGCGGAGGCGAGCGGCTCGCAAACGGGTGGATCGAAGGCATATGGGGTGGGGGGTATACGTGCAATAAAAACCGTGTTGGCTGAGACGGCGTCGAAAACGCAGGCGAAGTCGGCACTAGTTGTTGTCTCCGACTCGTCACAGACAACGACGGCGAGTTTCGTAGATGGTTGGCCGGATTAAACGACGCGAGCGACGCGTGCCGCGCGTGGTTCTGTACCAGCCGCGCATCGTCCAAGCTCGCTTGTCTCCCACGATCCGCCAACGCCCGGCTCTGGGCTTTAGTCTCGGTCACCGAACGCGCAGGGAGCGGCATCGACACTCCCAATGCATTGGATATAAGAGCCAGTCGGTGTGGGTCCAACGGGTTACGCGGAACGTGTCGTTTTCGAGGGGGCGCGTCCTCTAATGATGATGGCTCGGTCGTCCCTGAACCAACGGTTGCCGAGCGCTGGTTCTGGCTCGCATTCCGCACAGTCGGTTTGCGCGATACCGGCCGCGAATTCGATGGCGACCCAGAAGACGCTGCAGGTGGGGGAGCACCTCCTATAACATCCCAAACACTCGACTTGCCAACGGCGCCAGTTCCGAGCCCTTGTCGAGTCTTGGGCATCCACGCCGGTTGTTGGGGCTCGCTCTCGGGTTCAGCGGTCGTAGCGCCAGGAACGAGTAGGCTGATCCCTCCCTCTGGTAGATACGTTACGGGTAAACCGGGAAAAGCGGCGTTGTAGGTCGGTGTTGTTGGACCGGAGCCGTTGGGTGGTGGGACGGGCATAGCTCCCCCCGACGCTGTTGGTCGAGAGGGCGGAGGGGGAGCCATGAAGATGGATGTGAGCGGACGGGGTGGCATGGTGACCTAGGGGGTATTATAGTTGTGTGTGCTGCGTGCGAGCCAAGGTGTCAGCTCGGTGTAGCAGTAACCATCAGAAAAACTCACAAGTATAGCAACGAGAGGTCGACTAGAATGTACGGTATGAACGAAAAACGAAAGAATAGTTTGTTTTTTGTAGTCTAGCCAGTCTTCATCACTGCCGAAATGGGGAGAGTAAATAAGCTTTTCTCGTGCCAAGCAACATGGACATCGGTCAAAACTCACAATATACTGCGACCGACGATGGCCTCTATCTAGTATACGGTGTCGTCGAACACGGTCGTAGGTTTTTACCTAGGAATACAGGCTGTGGTTCAGAACACAAGCCCACAGAATACAACGGAAAAAGACGGGATGTTTCAAGGC
Organism: Ceratobasidium sp. 395; assembly: GCA_019616345.1. Classification (NCBI taxonomy): domain Eukaryota; kingdom Fungi; phylum Basidiomycota; class Agaricomycetes; order Cantharellales; family Ceratobasidiaceae; genus Ceratobasidium; species Ceratobasidium sp. 395. Next base: position 13,454 of record WSTH01000631.1, read on the forward strand.
ACACTTACCTGATCTTTTTTAGCAGCACCAATTCGGTCAACAAAACATACGTCAGTCCGAACACCAGCGAGGGTGAGACTTTTTTTGCTGTCGAGGTTAGCTACAAGCCAAGTGCTTAACCTTGTGTGGACTTCCTTTAGATCACGCCAACCAATTTGCAATCGGCTTCTGTTGGACTCAGGACTGCATACACTTCTGTTCATCTCGATCAGTATTCAGTTTGTCGAGTTCGTGTCTCGATATACGTGCAGCGCGATAGATGAATTTCTATCTTGATGTAACTTTTTTTCCTTAGTGTGGTTTGTTGTTTTTATTTGACTTTTCGATTCATCTGGCGGTGAGCAGCCGCTTACCGCGGCAGCCAGCCTTGCACTGCGGAACAAACACAGATCTGTCAAGCACAGATTCACACGTCATTCCCAGCCTCGAGCGCTCAACCATTCCCACTGGGCCTTCTCCCCAACGAACAACCCCCGTCCCCATATACCCTCGTCCTTCCAGTGAATACTTTTGCCGTGCCCCAAACGATAAAGCAACATCTCGAATCTCTTCGTAGATCCACTACAGACATGACGCTGAGAGGTATACCTCTACGTGCTTGGTTTACTCAGCACTGAAGCTCTCCAGGCACACCGGAGGTGGAATGGTAGGGCCATAGTAACTCGATTTATAGCCTTGCCCGACGCACAACTTAGTAGCAACCAGCCCTGGTGAAATCGCATAATGAAAGAACCGAGGACACGAGCTCGAGCCCGGGACACAAACGTGCTCGCAGCAGAAATTAAATGCGGGGGCGCCGGTTGTTGTCGTGAACGCGGATGCTGGAGCTCCGTTTGAAGCCGGGCTAAGACGGGAAAATGTTATGTCAGCGGGTGTGATGTCTGCTTCTGTCACAGATAAGGTATCTGTGACTAATCTATGAGGGCTATTCTAAATGTAGTGCTTGTTCAATTCTAAAAGTCGATCTTGAGCAAAACCGGCTTTCCCGACGACCCAATGGTAACCCTACTGTTATCACACGTGTGTAAAGTACTAACTAACGTTGTCCTAGCTTTACACTTATCATAAGGCCCAGGGAGAAGCGAATGTAAATCCGGTTTGTTCTACTCCCAAAACAACCTAAACGACCATTCAAGCATACTTAATCTTAATCGCCCAAGCACTCTCAACCAACCCAACCTCCTCCTCTCCAACGTGCACAACCAACTCTCCAGTCTCCCCATCCACACTCCACTCCAAAGACCTCCCACTCCCACCAAGCAAACTAACCGTATCACCCTCCAAAATCGGCACAGGCGCATGAGTCTTAATCACCCCCGTGCTCGGTCTATCCAACGCAATAATATAAAACGCTTCAGGCGTAGTCGTGAATCGTAGGTTGTTGACGGTATCGGCGGGTTGGATGGGCCAGTACTTGGTGGAATAGATCGCTTCGCCTGAGTGGGCGAGCCATTTGCCGGTTTCGAGGAGAGGTGTTGTCATGGGTTCGATGATCGTGCCTTCGGCGGTTGGGCCGATGTCGAGGAGGTAGTTGCCGCCTTTAGATACGATGCTACAGGGCCTGTGATTAGTATGAAGATAGACTGAAGGGTGGGAATACAAACTCGATGAGCCGATGAATCACGTCGACGCCTTTCATATATTTCTCTGCAGGAGTCCCACTATTGTACCCATACGAATGAGGATCCAGTCCTGAACTACTTTCCCATTTCCGGACTTGATACGAGTTCAAGGTGAAGTATTCCTATCCGCCAATCATATCTGTGAGCGCATATACCCCAGGTTGAAACTGACCGACGTACGGGCGTATCGAAATCAGAGTAATGTCCTCCACACCGGTTATTATTGTTCACTTGTCGCCCCGACTATAAACAATGAGCAAAGGCACTCCAGTCGCAACACAACGTAGCTAACCTTCTTGGCCCAGTTGTACCAGTCCGCAGCTAGTTCAAACGGGGGTCAGTGTGAAGCAAACCAGTAGCCCGGATAACACCCACCTATCTCGTCAAACGGCGAGGGCCCTCCAATATCGCACCTACAGCCGTTTCTTCAGGCACAATCCACGTTACACGTCCATAGAGTAGCGTACCATATCATATCGACTTCATAGTCGTACAACAAGGCCTCCATCTGCGGTTTCTGAAGATCTTGGACCCAGTCGTCGATCTGCACGCATACAGGATAAGCTAGACAAAACGAAACCCCAAGGCAATATGTACGTACCTTGACATACCCTTCATACCCTTCGCAACACGAGTTATTATATGCAAAATGAGCCAATCCACCGGGCCAACTGCCGAACCCGTATGGAAATTGGCTAGTTAAGTCAATGTAAGTAACAGTGTTTTGATACGTTCAAGGTAGACCTACTCTCTGAAAGATTACAGCCTATGAGTTAGCTCCAGACACGAACTAAATAACAAAAAATCAACATACGGATGGTGGAACTCGGTCATTGAGTAATAAGCCGTCCTATGCAGCTCGGGATGTTTTGTCTTAGCAGATGCAAACAAGTCCTTGACCAAATCACGTCTGCATGAATCAAAAAAACATGAGCGTGATGCGTTCTCAAACACTACTTTACTTACTTTGGGCCTAATTTCAAAGAGTTCCTATTGCTGGTGTTCTTTGTATCATATAACGCGAACCCGTCATGATGTTTCGAGACAATCTATAATTCAAATAAGCTTTTAGGCTTAAGGAAACGGTAGAGGCAAAGTGTACAAACCGTGAAATACTTTGCTCCAGCGTTCGCAAATAAATCGGTCCAGTCATCTGGGTTCCATGCCGACGCCGTAAAGTTGGCAATAAAATCGTCGTATACAATGTTTTCGCCGTAGACCTGGCGATGCCTTGTCCAAGTGGAAGAGTTGACTGAGAATTACAATGTGAGATTTAACGGTGAAAGCGAGATCAAGGAGACTACTGACTCTGGTGTTGGATCCATACATACCTGACGAATGGTATGAAATTAAGATATATGCGTGGGAATGAGGACAGAACGTACGATTCAGCGTAGGTTTTGCCATCGGACCAAGCCGGCACCGAGTATACACCCTATTCACACTTTTAGTGAGCCTGCTACGTTGAAGTACGATGGCATTACCCACCCAATGGATCTGATAGGCGTATTATTAGTTCAGTCCCTAAACGTATGATTCGCAGACTCACAAATATCCCAAACTTCGCCTCATCAAACTACACCAACATAGAATCAAATAAGCAAAACCAAACCATCATCCCTGCCGCAGCCTACTTACCCAATCAGCAGCCTCATGCTGCGACAAGCTCGCATCATTCGCCTCATAATCTGGTATCCCAGCCATAAACTCGTACTCTTCGCTCTGAAACACAACTTTTCCTTTCACATCCCTCAAAACCACCTTTCCCCTCGTCTTCGTCGGAGCCTTGAACGAATTCCTCACACCAATCTTCATAATCACCTGATCGCCCGAACGTAACCTCTTCAGCTTGTACGGCCGCACAGTCTGTAAACCTTTTCCTTCCACCGAAACCGTATAACTCCCAGCGACCCAGGTCGAATTGGACCCATCAATCGGCGCCAAATTATCCAGCGCAACCTCGAAAATCTGAGTAAGAGGATCCGGGATGGCGTTGGCACTGTAATTGCTCTGCGCCCACCGCGTCGTCGAGCGTGCGTACTGGACGTTTAGCACAGGAGCTTTGGGGATCTGCGCTGGCGGAGGACCATATAGCGTGATGGCAAACATATGAATATTCGGACTCTTGGTAGCCGGGAGCTGGATCGATTTGAGCGTTTTAGAGTTGTCGAGCCCGGCTTGGAAGGCGAAGATCCAGGTTTCGTTGTGGTTGATGCCGTCTGGCGTGAGCACTGTCGTATTGGCGTAGTGATATGGGCTTAACCAAACCACAGATAAGTATAGAGTCCAGATTGACTTTCTTTCATAAAATTACTTACGTCCAGATCGGGCCGTTTGACGGATTATCAGTCTGGAAATAGGCCGGCGCCACTACCCCAATGATAGTCGAACTTCCATCCGTATAATTGACTGTGATATTCCCTTGACCGATGTTGCTCTTCTCGGCAGCCAGCAACGCGTGGACTGCATGGTATCTCCCAGACGGCACCGAAACAACTTGAGCTGCGACTCGGACGTTATCAGGTGCGGTTTCGTTGTGAAATGGAGGAAGAGAGAACTGCGCGAAAAGTTTAGACGATTTCTATGATTGCATGTTGAGTAGGAGGTACGTACCTGGACTCCACGATAGGTGAAAATCCCACTCGGCAAAAACTCAGCAGCATAAGACCCTCCCAGTAGATCAAAATTACCAGTACCGTTGACTTTTGCCGATGCAGCCTTGTTGTTAAAGTATGGCGCAAGATCGACAAAAGTAGATACAGACACCGCTCGACAGTATAAAGCGAGACTCAGGACCAACAATGCCAGTACGGATGTCCGCATCTTGTCCGAGAGCCGGGCGACCTAGGGACATACTTTGGGCTTTTAAGCCGGAAAGCAATAAATCGGATGGTTGTACTCCTTGGGGAAGAGTAGTAGATGCGAGGTATTCATAAGACATCACGGCTTCGAGAACGATTCAGAGCTGGAGGCGGCCCGGTGAGCGTAGAATTAGAAGACTTATATTGTTGCGATTTCTTGGGAAAGACATGTGGAGTCGGCCGCCTAACAGAGGGGCACGGTCGGCTTAAGCCGACTCAGCAAAGTTAGATACATTCTAGAGCGGTTGTGGTGGTTGAGTGAACGGAACCAATCCAAGCGCCAGCAGTAATTAGAAGCGCGATCGCATCCATAAATGGAAGTTGACAATTAAGAACCACAATTGCCATTCGAATTGCTACAAAATTACTAAGAATCATAATACAAACATATACACAAAGCATAATTGAATCTACTCCATCCATGATATGCAAACACCCCTCAAACCAAAGACAAGAAAAGCGAAAAGACAGAAAAAGCCACAAAAAATCTAATGCTAATGCACAACAGCCTTGGGCAACTCATCCGCTTGCTTCTCATCTACCCCCTTGCCCTCAACATCCCCCGCCGGGGCCTTGCCCACCCTATAAAACACCGCAACACCAATCGTCACGATCCCAACCCAAGCCAGCAAGAACCACAACGACGCAGCGCGTCCCTGGAAATGTGTCCCATCAAACGTTCCATCTCTCACAACTCGTTCGTCGATCGACGCTTGGATGGACGTCGTAGCCGACGAACCGATCGCACCGCCCAATTGAAGGGCCGAGTTGAACACCGCTCCGACGGTTCCTGCGTACTCTGGAGGAGTGGTTTGGAAGATCGAGATGTTGGCGAGGACAAAGACGACGGCGGTGCCTGTGCTGCCGATCACGAAAGCGGGGAAGACGAGCGGCCAGTAGCGGTCGTGCAGGCGGGCGGAAAAGGGGAGGAGGATGGTGGCGATGAAGGCGAGTGTGAGGCCGCTGACGATTAGGAGTTTGGGTCGGCCGAGGCCTGCGATATAGCCGCCGCCAACCATGATGGGACCGGCAACGACACCAAGAGGCAAGCTATCGGGATGTTGGTTAGACTTGTGTTCTAGATATTTGTTTGAAAGATGGACTTACAATTTGACACCGGTAATGATGGTCGACCAGTGAAGGTAGTCTTGCCAGTACGGAGAGAAAGTCAAGTACATCTGCATGTACCAGAAGAAGGGCATCAACGCCGTGCCGAACAGGACCGCAAAGTTGGGGTAGAACCACAACTTGGGAGGGCTAAGGGAATAATATTAGACGAGCACAAGGCTAGGAAGGTGGGCAAGACTTACAGAGCAGCATTGGCTTCATCGACTCGAGTCTCCCAGAAGAAGAATGCGACAAACAAGGCGATGGCGACGAAGAAAGGTGCGAGAACGCCTCCCGAGCGCCAGCCAGAAACGGACCCAGTGGTGAGCGCATACACAAACAGAACGATTGCGGCTATGATAGTGCATCGTTAGTTGAGTTCAGTCAATGGAAAGTTGACTGGACATACCGATGAGAGTGGAGATTCCGATGAAATCGAGCTGGGAAGCCTTGGCACCCTTGCGGCCACCGGTGTGAGGGATCAAGAAGAAGCAGGCGGTAGCCGCCGGAATGGACACGATCGAGATGAGCCAGAAGATCCATCGCCATGACGCGTATTGTACGAGGAGAGCACCGATGATTGTTCCAAGGACTGTAATGCATACCATGAGCACAATGTTGCGCTATATCCAACAATATTCTTACCATTTGCGATAGCACCGGCGGCACCAAACAGCCCAATTGCGCGTTGTTGCTTCTTGGGCTCAGGCATCATCTGAACGATCATACTTAAGGCCGACGGGATAGTGTGAGCAGCGCCGATCCCCTGGAGAGCTCGTAGGACGAGGAGGGCAATGCGATTGTTGAGGAACCCAGCGCCGAGTGATGTAGCGCCGAAGAATAAGGAGCCAAGGATAAAGGCTGGCTTGGGACCATAAATGTCGGAAATGCGACCACTCTATAATATTGATGAGCTACCAAGCGAAATAAATTATAAAAATTTAACTCACGATTAGAAGGAAGCCAGCAAACGTCGCCTGGTATGCAGCGAACAACCAGACCGCGTCGCTCTCGGTAAGGCCAACCGTCGCGGAAGTGGCAGGAAGCGCCGGGAGCATCGCAGACGTGTTCATGATATCCAGGAACTGGCCAAGACAGAAGATCGCCAGTAGGACATTCTTCTGGATAGAGGGCAGTCGAGCAAGTGAGGAAGTCTCTGGGGCCTCGGGCGCTATTGTCTTCGTATCGTCTTGCTCAAAGTTGTCGACGATGGTCGGGGCAACAGAAGGAGCAGCGTTAGGTGCTAGTGTCGTCTCCATTGCTGTTCAAGCTCGGGTCGTTGGAAGTTGTTCGACGTCGAGGAGAGGGATGCTGCCATACCGACAACATGCCGGGCCTTTTATACGGCTGCCAAATGCCTACACTAAAGACCCACGCACTTTTCGGTCCTCCACTCGGGCTTGAATAAGCCCTGACTGAGGCTTTTGGGAAGTTGACGAATCATAGTGGACGGTGGAGGCCGAGTCTGTGGGGGTTAGAGCGCGATTATTCACGGCATGCTTATCTAAGTGTCTTGTTAAGCCATATCCGGCGTCTGTCCCTGATTCTTGGCAGCCCCGACCGCTGAGTAAGGCACGTTTGAGTTTGTTCTCTATCCGCGCGGTTGCTTCGCAATATGACTCGTTGGATGA